>PVJC01012915.1:0-38873 GCA_004026665.1 Murina feae
GAAAGAAAGAAAGAAAGAAAGAAAGAAAGAAAGAAAGAAAGAAAGAAAGAAAGAAAGAAAGAAAGAAAGAAAGGGAGGGAGAGAAGGAGAGAGGGAGAGAGGGAGAGAGAAAGAGTTAGTTCTTTTTTCTCTAGACCCAGCAGACTTCCATTCTTCCCTGTATTTGGATTCTTTGAGGCATAATGCTTGGGGGAGGGGGGGGGAGTGGAAAGAGTCTGGGCTTCAGATTCAAGTAGAATAAGATTTGCATCCTGGATTTTATAGTTATATGACACTGGACAAGTCACTTAACCAAATAAGCCTCAGTTTCTTGATCAGAATAAGGTAGATGAGAAACATTCCAGGACTGTTGTGAAAACTGGAGATAAAGTATTGAAGTCCGTTATACACAATGTAGACCATTTAGATGTCAGACATTACTGACTAAAATGACTATTTCTTGCAGGGACATTATCTGAGACTTCTAACACTGCACTGGGCACACAGTAGGTCATCATTGAATCCCTGTGACTTAGAGAAAAACAGTTCCTATTAGATTAAAATTAAGGATAAGTAATCCTGGTTTACTCCCTTGAACTTTTTTCTATTTTGGTTTGTTTTAGGGGTTGTTTTTTGGTTTCCCAATTTTTAAGGATAGTTCATATACAATATTATATTGGTTTCATGTGTACAATTTAGTGATTTGACACCTTACAATGCGGTCAAAATGCCAATTCTAGTAATTATCTGTCACCCAGCAAACTTATCACAATATTATTGACTATATTCTCCTTCACCTTTTTAACCCGTCCCCTCACCCTGTTTTCAAAAGATCTCATGGACCCTAAAAAAAATTCAAAAAAAAAATGGAGACCTACCTATCACTTGTAATATTTTAAGCAATAAATAAATAAATAAATAAATAAATAAATAAATAAATAAATATTAAAAAAAAGACAGAAAAAAATAAAAATAAATAAAAATAAAAAAATTCATAGGTTTTTCTGGCCAGTGTTGCTCAGTGGTTGAGCATCGATCTATGAATCAGGAGGTCATGATTTGATTCCTTCAGGGCACATGCAGGAATTGTAGGCTTGATCCCCATTAGGGGACATGCAGGAGGCAGCCAATCAATAATTACCTATCACTGATGTTTCTATCTTCCTCTCACTCTCCCTTCCTCTCTGAAATCAATAAAAATATATTTTTTAAAAATATATCCTCAAAAATTGAGGACTAAATCAGAAAACATTATTTTCTGAACCCAATACAAATTTAATATAAAATATAAGAGGTTAGCCATGAGAGTATATAACCCATCCCTAAAGAGATTTAATAAATAAGTAATAAATGTAATTGTGTGATAGGATATCCAGGCTGTAATCAATATAGGGCTACAAGGACTATCATGGAGCTAGTCTGACCAGTACCCAATGGATTTGTGATTTACAACTGTCAGAAGACCAGCTCTATCCAACATGGCAACTAATTTTACCTGGCAGTAAACCCCTAGCCTCATTATACATTCACTGTAATTCATTACTATACTAAACAATGCACCCCACATCACCACAATTAGAAAAAGAAAGTCCATATAAGGATACAACATAGCCAACAGGACTCTTCCAAGAAGTCTCCACCACTTTCTTGGGAAAATCCTGAATATTCCTCCCCCTTATTGAATGCTCTATCCCTTGATTAGATGAGCCTCAATAAAAGAAGCAAATCCCACTAGGGAATAGCCACTCTCTACATCACTGCTTCACTAATAAACCATCTTTCACTTTAAACTCTATGCTGACTTGTGTTTGAATTCTTTCCTATGCAAAGCCAAGAACCCACCATGGATCATGGACCTTCAGGTCCCCAAACCTCAGAATGCCTGCATCATCTTAAGGGGCTCTGAAAATTCCATCAGGTAATTGAAATTTAAGTCAATGTAAAAAGAGTTGTAACATATAATTTGGTTTTGGTCATCAGAGAGAGGAGAACCAGGGCACAGAGATTTCTTTAGGAAAGCCTGAGTACATCCATCTGAGGGGTGGGTGCATCTATTTCAATGGCAAGAAATGTGAGTTAGATGAAGGGGCAGGAAAATTTATCCAGCTCAGTTGAAATGCCCCACAAACACTATGCAGTGTCATTTCTTTCAGTGTCATTTCATTTTCATAAAACCTTACAAATTCTCTTTCTCCAATTCCTAGGTATTAGGAAGAAGGTACCCAAGAAGAGAATTTCTCTTTCTCCAATTCCTAGGTATTAGGAAGAAGGTACCCAAGAAGAGAATATCAGTACTCTAGTCAAAGGAAATGAATAATCCTCAATCATAACCTGATTCTCATCTTTCTCAGTCTCCTTTAAGTTGTGTTGTCAGTTCATTTCCCAGTCTTATTTTCCACTAAGTAAACCAAGAGAAAATTGAGTTCACAAAGAGGCAAAATCTGGTCACCATCTTGAACTTGTATCCTGCCTAATCAGCCAGTTTCTCACTCTCTCCCTTCCTCTCTAAGATTGCCTCAACAGTGAGCCTAATTATACGTGCATTTTCTAAGGAACTAGTACCTCTACCCCTCCTCCCTGGACTCCAGCCACACAGCCCTTCTCATTAGTTTCCAACTGCTCCAACCAGCTTCCCATCTTGGCGCCTCTTCATCCAACCAGACTCCTACTTTAGAATCTCTTTGAAGTAAGTGTATTTCCTTCACTACAAAGTCCTCCCCCACCCCAGACTCAGCCAAGTCTAACTGGGTCTCAACTGAAACATGACTTCCTCTAGGAGGCCATTCCTGAACCCCATGGCTCCCCTCTTGCCTGAATAGCTCCTGTCCTCCTCCTTCATAGCACCAACCACTATTGTAATTACTGTAAGTAGATGTTTAACAAATGTCTCCCTGGCTAGACCTTAAGCTCTGTGGGGACAAAACAACATGTTTTGTTGGATGCTTTGTCCTCAGCAGCCACCATTACCTGGAAGGTAGTAAATGCTCAGTAAGTATTGCAACTTCAATGCACATATTTATTAGTAGGTTCTGTTTGGATCCTGGGACCAATGTCTAAAAATTGGCTACCATCATCCAGAAAGTAATTGGTGAATTTTGACCAACCAAATTAAAATCTAGTTCCATTTTAAGAAATGAATTCAGTCCTTAAGTGTCATTGTTCAATCCTTTCTCATGCTGACAACTAAAGTTATTCAAATTTCCACCTGATCAGGAACTTTATGAAGACCTTGCAAGAGGGCCTCTCCATTCCTATCTGTTAGCCTCTGGTCCTCACAGCATTTGCAGATCACTGCTTCTTTCCTATGGGGTCTCATGCATCAGCATAAGCTCATTCTGATGCTAACATTCACACACACACAAACACATTCACACACGCACACACGCAATAAAACTGGGTATACCTAAAATTTATCTGCTTTACAGAAGAAGAATTAGGAATATTCTGGAAAATAAGAGACATCAACTATAAAAGTCTTTGGTATCTTTATTTGCCAAGCATCAAACTTCCATAATGCTATTCAACATCTCCATGCTGACAATGCAAAGCACAACCAGCTGATGGGCGCAGTGAATTTTAGAAGAGTGAACTGATTTGGCCCAAAGATTCTGGAGATGAATAATCTCTGATGACACCCAACACATCTTTCTCAAGTAAAAGACGGAAACCTGGAGCTCAAGAAGCTGAGTTACTTTGGCTTGCACCAACAGCTAATTAATAGCAGAGCCAGGAATGGAATTCAGATCTCCTGATACCACAGGATCCATCCCACAGTGCCTGTAAGGGAATGGTATCACATGTCCCTGAGGACTCTCAACCCATCCAAGGGCAACCTGAAGCTCCTCCCTTCAGAAGAGATTAGGTATATGAGGGATGGAGGAATGGCAGTGGGAAAATTTGAAGTAGAATGAAATCAAGAGAACACTTAATCCCACTCTATTACAGACCCTTTTACACACCAAGGGCCAAAAGAACCTGCTCCCCATCTAATCCCTGTGCTACAGTGGCCCCCAAGGGTAGCACAGCACCCTGGGAGGAGTATCACATGGGGAGTCAGCAATAGAGTGGGATTAAGTGTTCTCCTCAGCCACCTCTCTCCAGTGCTCCAGCCACTGCTCAAAGCCCTCTGCAGGGACTAGAGGACACACGCTCCTCCTCCATATTGTTTACAGCTTGCTGTTATTATCCAAAGATTGCATGTGGCTTCACAAGGCCACGTCCTCCCTCTAGAGAAAAAAGAATGAATGGGATGCAGCCCTAGCCAAACATTGGAAACTGATACTCCACAGTCTCCTTCCCACACAGTCCTGCCAAGCCACCTCAACAATGACCCCAGACGCCTGAGTGTACTCTGCTCCAGGCCCTGCTGTGAGCCCAGAACATCAGCTGCAGCACATCATGGCCCA
Source organism: Murina feae (assembly GCA_004026665.1). Taxonomy (NCBI): domain Eukaryota; kingdom Metazoa; phylum Chordata; class Mammalia; order Chiroptera; family Vespertilionidae; genus Murina; species Murina feae. The sequence goes on from PVJC01012915.1 coordinate 4,386, forward strand.
GGAATGGAGTTGCCAGAGGAAGGGTGGGAAGGTGAGCATGTAGACAATGGAGAGGGGCAGAGCAGAGACAGAATCCTTTAAGATATTTTCACCCAGGCCCTCTTGAATCAGCAAGAACCATGACACATGGTCCCACAGGAATCATGAAAGAAACCCCTTGGACTCGCATGTTCTCAAACCATCGTGGTTGAGGTTCACACAGCTGGAGAAGTGACACTAAGAGGTGCTGAAATTGTGGCTAGGGCAGCCTTCATCATAGACTAAAGAGAGGTGTGCGGTGTCGCTTTCAGACTTTTGAAATGAGACAATGGCTCCAGGCTCTCCTGTGCCAACATCAAGACCAAAGTCTCTGCTTCTCTTCAGCTATCAGGAACTTCCAACCTATGACCAGGGAGCAGGCTCTGCCTAGACCTCCCAGAGACACATTGACTTGGAATTAAGCACAGGAGAAGGAAAGATGAAAACTTGCTTTCCTGGGAGGCTCCTTCTCTCCAATGCAGCAAAAGTGAAGGGGAGGACCAAATGCCCACTGAACCCTGTCCTAGAGACCTTAAACTACAAACAGCATAACCCCTTTTATAGAAAAGGCTTCATGTAATTCCAAACCAGGGTCCTATATAACTGAAAACTCAGTCATTCTTATATTTTTTTCAAAGCAAAGAGCCATCACCAAAGTCCTGGGAGAAGGCATTCTTGGCTGATATGATCCCTTGGTGCAGCTACCAAAATAAGCAGGTGCCCAGAAAAGATTATCTCTGGACCTGCTACCACAGTCTCTACTCCATGCATTGCATATCACTACACTCCAGACAGGAGCCTCCCAGAAAACTTCTGCTCAAAGCCCAGGTAAAGATGAAGTAGTGAGGGGGGGACATAGGAACACCTAGGGATCAGACCCTCTTACACACCAAGGGCTGAGAGAACCCGCTCCCCATCTAATCTCTGTGCTATATTGGCCCCCAAGGGTAGCACAGCACCCTGGGAGGAGTACCATATGGGCAGCCAGCAACAGAGTGGGATTAAGTGTTCTCCTGATTTCATTCTACTTCAAAAATTTCTCAGAAGAAATGGGGGGAAATTTTCACCATGTAGGATAGGTCATGGGAAAGCCAACAGTACTAGGGTCTGAGTCCTTGGTCTTCAGCTGCACTTCTTCCTGTCGGCCTGATCATCCCTAACTGCTCCCCTGCCTGTCTGATCACCTCTAACTACCTCTGCCTGCCAGCCTGATTGCCCCTAACTGCCTTCCCATGCTGGTCTGATTGCCCACAACTGCCCTCCCCTGCAGGCCATCTTGTGGTGGTTGTCTTGTGGCCACATGGGGATGGCCATCTTGTGTGTTGGAGTGATGGTCAATTTGCATACTGCTCATGGCTAATTAGCATACCAGTGCTAATTAGCATATCCCTCTCTTATTATTGTGTTGGAGTGATGCTTAATTTGCATATCTGGTCATGACTAATTAACATATCAGGGCTAATTAGCATATCACTCTCTTATATAGGACTAAGGGCCTGGTGCACAAAAATTTGTGCACTCGGGGTGTCCCTCAGCCTGGCCTGTGCTCTCTTGCAGTCTGGGACCCCTCAGGGGATGTCCACCTGCTGGCATACCTGGCCAGCCTGGGTGAGGGGCTGATGGCTGTTTGTAGGCTGACCAAGCCCCCCCAGTGGGGACCCCCACCCCATTGGGGTGTGGCAAGCCTGGGTGATGGGCTGAGGGGCATTTTCAGGCTTTCAGGCTGCCCACAGCTTCCATTGACCCAACATCCCTGCAAGGATGGCTGGAAGCAGGTTTCTGGGGTTTATTTGTCTTCTACTAGTGGCCCAGTGCATAAAATTTGTGCACATTAAAAGGGGATTAATTAGAGGAAATATTTTAATATTGCTATTTGCCCTTTCTCTATAATAGAAGTGTCAGAGATTAAAGAAAATTAGTAAAACATATATGAAAATCTTCCTTCTGTCAGAGTCTGGGGTGCACCATGGAACCCAGAGTCAAGTCTTCACCCACCCACGTGCACCTCAAAATTGCTCGAGACCCAAACCTGGATGGCTCCCCTTCATTGGGCTAGATCCAGACCCAGTTGTTCCCACCCTGTCAAGCCCTGCCAGGTGGGGGGTGCAGTCTCAGGTCCCCTGGGTGCCAGGGAAGGGGGGCACAGCCTGAGGTCCCCCATCAAGCCCTGCTGGGTGGAGGGAGTGGCCTGTGATTCCCCAGCCCGGCACTGGGGCAGGGGGCAATAGCCTGAGGTCCCCTGGCCTGGTGCTGGGGTGGGGGCCATGGCCTGAGGTCTCCCAGCCTGGCACCAGGGAAGAGGGTGCAGCCTGAGTTCCTCTGGCCTGGTGCCAGGGCTGGGGGAGCAGCCTGGGGTCTCCTGTCAAGCCCTGCGGGTGGAAGGCACGACCTGATGTCCCCTATCAAGCCCCATGCAGGAGGTGGGTGGGCGCGCAGCCTCAGGTCCCTGCTGATTGCTCCTTAAGGCTCATTATGGAGACTTAGCCTCAGCTGTGGGTGCAAATTGACTGGAGTGATGGTCAATTTGCATATTCCCTCTTTATTATATAGGATTATTGAAACTGTTGCTTTAAGCTGAGGCCTAGGCAGGTAACGAAGCCTCCTGTTTGGTTCAGCTCTGTGCCTTCTATAATTGCAACTATGTTGCCATGAGCAGAGAGAGGCCCAGCTGACCTAGGCAGACAGTTTACTCCTGGTGCAACGGAAGCCTGCTGTTTACTCTAGCTCCGTGACTGCTGGCCTTCATCTGGACTGGGTTAATTTGCATACAGCCACTCTGATTGGCTGGTGGGCGTGGCTTAGGCATCCTGGAGAAACAGTTAATTTCAATATTACCCTTTTATTAGATAAGATGTTTTATATTTTAGTTTTTTATTAATAAATATTTAAAAGTTACTGATGATTCCAGGCTATCTCAAAATCAAATAAAATTATTTACATGAAAATATTTTGTGAATAATAAAGTATCTACACTAATAAAAGAGAAACATGTAAATTAACCATCACTCTGTCACACTGCTAAACCCACAAGCCATGCCTACCAGCCAATTAGGAGCAAGTATGCAAATTAACCCAACTAAGATGGCCATGGCCACGGAGCTGGAGCAAGCAGGAGGCTTGGGTTGCCCTTAGCAATGGAAGAAGCCAAGCTTTCCACCTGCCCTTGCCGGCCCTGGGCTCCACTCAAGGCTACAAACTTTCAATTATAGAAGATACCATATTTTCTGGCATATGACTTTTTAACCCAGGAAAACCTTCTCAAAAGTTGGGGGTCATCTTATACACCCAGTCATCTTATACGCTGGAAAATACAGTAAATAAATTCCAGATACCTGCTTCCAGCCCATCCTTGACTGAAAACAGCCATCAGTCTCTCACCCAGGCTGGCCAGGCACCCCAGTGGGACCCCCACCCTTATCTGGGACACCCTTCAGGGCAAACTAGCCAGCCCTCACCCATGCATCAGGCCTCTATCCTATATAATAAAAGGGTAATATACAAATTGACCCTAACAGCAGAATAACTGAGAATATTGGTCACTATGACACACACTGACCACCAGCAGGCAGATGCTCAATGCAGGACTTGTCCCCTGGTGGTCAGTGTGCTCCCACAAGGGGAGCTCTGCTCAGCCATAAGCCAGGCTGATGGCTGCCAGCACAGCAGTGGTGGTGGGAGCCTCTCCCGCCTCCTCAGCAGCACTAAGGATGTCCAACTGCAACTTAGGCCTGCTCTCCAAGGCAAGTGGACATCCTCCGAGGGCTCCCAGGCTGCCAGAGGGATGTCTGACTGCCAGCTTAGGCCCAATTTCCTGGGGGAGTTGGCCGAAGCCAGCAGGTAGACATCCCCTGAGGGGTCCCAGACTGCGAGAGGGCACAGGCCAGGCTGAGGGACCCCTCCTCCCCAAATGCACAAATTTTTTGCACCAGGTCTCTAGTAGAAAATGTTTATCTTTGGCATTTGCAATGCAAAAGTTACAGGCTGAACAGAATTCAAGGACCAAAGATCAAATTTTCTCTCTCTCTCTCTCTCTCTCTCTCTCTCTCTCTCTCTCACACACACACACACACACACACACACACACACACGATCAAAATTAATGAACCCTGAAGATGTTGGCAGAAAGGACAAGGCCTCTCCCAAAACGAAGGAAGGCTAGGGAGTTGACAACCAGACTTCAGGCACACAGACCCAGCCACAAACAGAGGGGAAAAGGTCAAAGATAAACCATGAGGAAAGACCAGAAGATAATGCTGCCCTTTCCTAGTCGTCATGGTAAAACTATTTTGGACAGTTGACATCCGCAAGTAGAATCAGATGCTGCAGAATGTTAACTTTCACCAATGTACGTGCTTCCCACTCATTCCCACCAGGACAGTGCAAGCATTTCAATGCCCAGAGGAATGGAAGGCAGACACAGAGTGGAGATAGAAGGTCCCCTCATTGAGTGGTTAATAAGTACTTACACCAAGGATGATCAATAGGTCCTGGTTGGGTTGGGACAGTCCCAGTTTATTTCTTTGGTGTCATCATCCTATCCAGTTTAGCATTTTCACATTATAAAAAATGCCCCAGATTGGAAAATAAATCATAGAGTCACCTGTGGGTCAGCAATGAGCACCATTGAACTCAGCAGCCATCAAACCTTTGGGCAGGAAACCTTCCTGACCTTTCTTCCTTTGGCCGATATGATAAATGTTCCCCTCAGAGAAGTATTTCCAGGCATTTAAAAGCTCATCATATTGCCTCTAAAAGTACCCATATTTCTAATGTCCCTCTTAATTCAAAACTTATGTGATATTTTATGTTGATACTTTCCTTCCCTCCTTAAGACATTCCTATAAAACCTTCATGTTATCAGTAATTAACTCCCCTCCCCTCCACGCTAATGAACACTTTCTTTCTCTTATTGGTGACTCATGTCTTCCCCAAGGAATATTTCCACTATTTCCTATGATTCATTCCCCCCAACATATTTCAACTCAACAAGTATTTATTGGGGAACAACTGTGTGTCAGCAATGCACTAAGAGTTAAGGGCATAGAGAAGAAATATAAGCCATCATACCATCACACAGTTTTTAGCTTCTTTGGAAACCAGATAAATGATATCTAACTTACAAGACAGATGGATAACATCATGACTGAGGTGATTAATGTCCAAATGGACAGGACAACTAATGAATGCTCACTTGTTTGTTGTCTTCCCTTTCACTCATCAATAATTGCCATACTTTGCTCTTAGAGAAATACTCCTCCTGAATCTCAGTCATCTGTTTTCAGTGCAATTGACCTCACTACCAGGATAGGCCCAATTAGCTTGAGCCAATCAGCATATCTATCCCTCTGACCCAAGTAATTTGTTCTGCAACATGTTTGTAATGCAGTCAGAACCAATAAGATGCAAGGAAATGTTGTCCAGGGTTTCTTGAGAAAGCAGCTTTCTCTTTCTGCTAGAACTTTAGGAAGAATAGTGGCAGTCAATTTGCTTTGAAAAAAGAAGACCTCGGTCAGCCATTGAGTAAATAAAATGAAGTGGATCCTGGAAAAGGTTGAGTAGAAAGATGGCGAAGTGGAGAATCCTTAGGGACATCATTTGAGCTGCTGGATCAGGTTTCACCAGAACTACTTATTAATTACATGAACTTATAAATTCCCTTTATTGTTCAAGCCAGTTTGAGTTGGGTTTTCTGCAATGCAACCAAGAGTTGTCACTGAGACAAGAAATCAATGGAAGAGCTGACTCTGGGCTAGAGGAGCCAGAAATGATGCCATGGAGGAGAGGCAACTTGAGTTAAACTTTGAACATTGTATGATGGTATTTACATATGCCAAAAGGATTGTAGGTGGCACAGAAAAGAAGGAATAAGATGGAAAAAAGTAAAAAAAAAAGAAAAAAGAAAGTGCAGCATATGGATACTAACCTGCCTGAAGCCAAAGTCAAGGAAGCCAAAGGGCTGAGATGTGGCCTGTGTTGGCCAAACTGCCCACCATAGTGCTGTTGTCCATAAACTTCACAATAGTGATCTTGATGGGTCAACACTGCTCATTCACCCAGATCTGTTATATCTTTAATGAGATTAAGAATGACCCTGAAAGAATACCTTCTCCCTTTCTCAGTGGTGCTCAAGTTCGGAACTTCCTCCCATCCTCCAGGGAGACCAAGAAATGCAATAGATGAGCAGTGACTGTCCATCTGCACTGGGATTGATTTGGGCTGTAGTCAACAGAATAAAGGAGCAACCTCCCATATGCCACTGGGACCTTCTCCAGGTCACAGAAGGCAGATTTCTTAAAGGCAGATCTCTGGCTCTTCCTTCTCAGGGTCATCAATCCTTCATAATAGAGACCTTATATCAGGAAGCAGGGTCCACTTTGAACATGAACAAGGAAGCTGTAAAATCCTCTACAACACTGGTTATAAAAAACTTCAGCTAAAGAACCCTTTCTTCTAGCCAAATATTTCAAGGTACTGCCCTAATTGAACTTTGGAAGGCCAACATTACACCTGCTCAGCCCCTCCTATGTTCCTGAGATGGTCTCTGTGTCAACTTTATACAAACCACAAGATTTGTACCATTCCCTTTGGAAATGGGTGGGAGCTTTCGATTGTCACCATGACTAGGGAGCACCAGGACCATTTAGCGGATGGAGGGAAGGACGCCAAACACGCTTCAATGAATGTATTGGAAAGTCACACACAAGGAAAAGTTACCCTTCCTGAAATATGGAGTGCTCCATCAGGTATCATTGCCCCAGGGCTCAGGAAGCTGAAGTCAAAACCACTGTGCTGCCCACAGACCTATCAACCTGACATAAAAGCCAGTGTTAGCAATTATCACATGAGTCCCCTCCCCCACCCCACCAGACTCAATCTTAAGAGATATTAAGGTAGAGCTTAAAGAAACTGGTTTATGAGTAAAAGCTATTAAATTAGCTAAAATTTAGATCTTGAATCTAATATTGATGAACTGATCAAAGACACTCAGGAAACACCCATCATATGATGATTAAAAAAAGAATAGAGGAGTTGATTCTTTTGTGGGCTTCCAAAGACACCCCAAATCAGTCCATCTGCCAAGAGTGCTATGAAAATAATCCATTAGCCAAGAGTGAGTGGTTTGGGGGTTAGGGGATGAAGTAAATGGAGTTTCTGAGAAGCAAGGAAGGAAGAGTTGAGAGACTCGGCTTAAAATTCCAGCTCTGCTATTTGCTCCCTGTGTAATCATGGATATATTATGTAGTCTCTCTGAGACTCAGTTTCCGTTTTGGTAAAATAAAATATAATAATCCTGTGACTTCACAGACTGCCTATAAAGACCAGCAATTATATAAGAAAGGCATCTAGCACAATGCCTGGCACATAATAGGTGCTCAATGCTAATAATAATTGGATTTCACAGATGGTGTCTCTGGGCCAGAGGAATTTGAATTGAGGGGGTTTGTGCAATCCATTTTCAGCATCCTCCCTTTTTTCCCAGAAAAACCTGGCTCCTGGGGCATTTTTTCTCTATATGAGGCGAGAGCCTGGTTTGGAACATGTCCCCTCTATGCAGCCAAAAGAGGCTTTTCCACAGCCATAACCCTATCACACACACCGCTGTAGAGCTGACCCCGCCTGAGACCACCCTCCCCTCCCTGTAGCCTCTAGCCTGGAAGAAAAGGGATCATCAACCATGCTAATTAAATCTGCAGATGATAACAAACTGGGCGGTGCTGCAAACAGCACCAGAGAGGATGGAGAAATAAATGAGAAGGGACCTGGGGAGTTTAGAAAATATGGGACAGGAAATAACAAAATGAGATTCAATGCAGAAGAATGTAAGTAACTCTAACTGGGGGGAATAATCAGAAACATAGACACTGTGGGGAGAGGGAACTAGGAAAGGGCTGAGGAGATGAGGGCTTGGGGTGGGGTGGATGACAGGTGGCAAGTGAGACAATGGATAGCAAGAGGTGAGCAACAAGGAGTGGAGAAGCTTATGGGTGAGACCAAATGGAGAATGTGCTGGCCATGGCGGAGCTGGAGCCCCAGGTCCCTTCTGGCAGGGCCAAGCAGCATTGTGCAAAGCTCACCTCCAAAGCCAATCCTCCATTCAAGCTCTAACTCAAGTCACTTTTTCTCCAAAAATCCCTTCTGGACTCCTAAGCCCTACCAGTCTCCTTACTTGCCACTCACCTGTGACATGCAGCACCTGTGTTTGACTGCAGGCATCTTTCCAAATCTGACTCTTTTATCTCCCTTATGGCACTGGGCTCTTTCTAGCATCACCACAGTGCTAAGCCCTTGGTAGGTTTGCAACAAAAAGATGGGTCAATATCATCTCAACACAGGACAAAGAGAAGAGCTTCTCTCTCCAAGCTCTCATGGGTCAAGATTGTATCCAAGGCTTCCCCATTTTTAACTCAAGGCCCTCAAAGCAGTGCCTAGTGCAAGATGTCCCTGAATCAAATGCATGGTGTATGTTTAACCCCTATTAAGACTAGAACACACACCAGAGGTCACTCAGCGTTCAGAGAGAAAAGGATGGGGAACAGGAAGGTGTGCACCCCTCCATGTGATGATGGCTCTTCTAATTTAGCCATGATGCATGGAGTGGCTTCTCACTGATTTCCCTGAGACATCTTCCCCCTTTCACCTGAACACTTCATACCCAATCATCATAATCAATAGCAATCAGGAATAAGGTAAAACTCATTCTCAGGGAGCTTGAGCAAGGCTCACTAGCCCTGGAGAGAAATCTAACTGCTACTGGAGTCATTGTCATGTCACATTCCTACAAAGGAAGGCGGGAACCCCTCATAAGCCCACAAATACCACAGTTCTCACTAAACATGTGTGTTTTAAGGGATGAAAGAAGCAAATGCCAAAAACTAGCTTTGAAGCTCAGCCTACTTTGGCATTAGGGACAATAGAGGGGAAAGTGAAAAGCCAAATGCGCTAAAAACTCTCGGAGAGGCCAATGGATGAAGGTATCTTTAAAGTGCCTTCTGTGCATGGCAAGTTCCTTGTATCCCAAGCCAACAGGACACCACTGTTCTGAGAGTCCTCTGGAGAAAGAAAGCCCACATCTTTCCTGCTCATCTGTGCCCACACTATTCCAGGGTTGCTCAGCCCACTATGGTGGTGGGACAGACAAAGGACAAGTTAATGAGACAGAGACCCAAGTCTGGGTGCCAGCTCTGCATTTCCCATCATGGAAACTTAGGAATGTCACACCTGAGCCTCCCTCAGCCCCTGCTTTCTGATTACATATCTGCAGGGTTTCCAGCCCTTCAGCCTGAAGAACAAATGTAATGTGATGGGCTGCAGAGTTCTCAGCCTCCTAGGAACATCCAGGAGTGAGCCAGAGCACAGAGAGTCTCAGCGACTTTCACCATCTCCATAGCACTGTACTTCCTCTTGTCTTTTCCCAAGGCTCCCCTCCTTGTTCTCATATTCTAAAACCTGAAAGAATCATAGGTCTTACTCAGAGTGAGGGCACTATTCTGCTGGGTGAGAAATGCAACAGGGACCAGCCAGCAAAGGTAATTGTTGAACTCCGGTACCCACGCTAACCAAGGTGGCCATATGCAGCTGCAAAGGTGATGCATGCCCTGCAGAAATGCTCATTAAGGGGAAACAACCCTAGAGAAGCTATCTTAGGGTCTGTATGTTTACTATGACAGATTTTTAGCAGATGGCAGTGAAATGTCTTGAATTTCCAAAACTGAAAGTAAGACACCTTGAGAAAAGAGACCTATTTCTATTTGTGCCATATGTCACACAGATACCATATGGGCCAGCTAGGGCCCCCATCTTAACCCTGGATGCCAACCCACAGGAAAGCAGCCAGCGAAAAATAATAACAGCACTTATTGTCCTCTCCATGGCCTCAAAGCAAAACCTGATGAACATGGGTATAAATGACTACTGAGCCAAAGCAGAACTCCTCCCAAGGATATTTACATTTTTTAAAGGGCATTAAAGGCTGATGAAGATCTGATCCCACCCAGCTGAACTGTGGCAGGGGCTTTGAATGCTTTATCCCATAGTGACTCACATAGACATCCAGCCTACAAGAGGACTGATGGGAAAGAGAATGAATGTCTAGGAGCTTTCTGAAGAGGCTCAATCACACCACCTAGGTGATGATTGCACAACTTTGTGACAAAACTGAAAACCACCACGTTGTACAGTTTGGAAGGGTGGATGTTATGGTACAGAATTATAACTCTTTTTTAAAAATCCTCCTATCTAGACCTTCATTTCTACCTGCAATGAAGGCCAGCCATGTCAGGGCTCTGGATAAGCTTCCTAGCCATCCTTTTCCCAGAAAAGGGATGTGTCCATGGACCTGGAAGGAGGCATAGTATAATGAAAAGAAACAGTCTCCACAACCTGACAGCCTTACCAATCTGTCTGTGTGACCTTGGTGGTGACTTAAACACTCTGAGCCCTTGTCCACAGAATGGAGGAAATGACCTTCCTCATAGGACTATTGTGAAGGTCAATGTGAAAAGGTGTGGGAAACCCTGTCCAACAAGGCACTCATATGGCAGATGAATGGACATCTTTGTTATTTCCTTCAGTGACAAGGTACTCTTTGCATGGGAGGTGGAGGAACTTTTATTTTTGCAACTAGAGGTCCAGTGCATGAAATTCATGCACTCAGCAGGGGGGGTCCCTCAGCCCAGCCTGCATCCTCTCGCAGTCCAGGAGCCTTCAGGGGATGTCCGACTGCCAGGACATCCTTAGTACTGCCATGGAGGTGGGAGAGGCTCCTGCTACCACCACTGCACTTGCCAGCCATGAGTTCGGTTTCAGGCACAATGACCAACAAGGGGTAGCTCCTGCGTTGAATGTCTGTCCCCTGGTAGTCAGTGCATGTCATAATGACCAGTCATTCTGCCGTTCAGTCAATTTGCATATTATCCTTTTACTATAGTATAGGACTAGAGACCCGGTGCATGAAATTCATGCAAGGGGCTCAGCTCTCAGCCCCAGCTTCATCTAGAAGGTCATCTGGATGGTCATTCTGCTATTTGGGGTTTTGGTCAATTTGCAAATTACGCTTTGATTATTATAGACTAGAGACCCAATGCATGAAATTCATGCAAGGGACTTGGCCCTCACAGCCCCAGCTTTGTTGGGAAGGTCGTCCATATGGCCATTCTGCTGTTTGGCTGTTTGGTCAATTTGCATATTACGCTTTTATTATTCTAGATATTTGGTAACCTAGGCTGGCTATTCCAAGTGACTGATTTCTATATTGCTGTGAATAAATGAGTCAAGGTAAAGTGGATAAAATGAGGACTGAAGAGTTCTGCTAGGGTCAGAACTGTCATTTTTGCTTGAAAGTGCCTAAATCAACTTCTCTCTCATGACACATGGTGTTCCAGGCTCTTGAATATTGACCTGTGTTATTCTCTGGCTCTATCATGGGGCCAGCAAGGCTACTGACTCTAGATGATGTGTGGATTGCTGCAGAGATGACAAAAGTATCTGGGACTCTGTGGGCAAATACTGTCCAACTAGCTTTGCATCATGTGCCTGCCGCATTCACCTTCCTGTCCACACTCCTGAGCTGCCCCTGCCTAGCTGGAAGGATTGAGGAGAGTCTTCTTGAAGCTCAAGGGAGGCCATGAGGAGCTTGTCTTATAGATTAGCGATGAGCTTAGATGAAGCATCATCTCTGGCTGTTCTTCTAGCCTTTCCTTCAACACATGAGGACAAATGAGGTATTTCTGTCGATCACTGAAGATGCAGGACACTCCGACTGAATCCTCCCCAAGCTCCTTGGACTGCCTTGGTGACATTCAGCATTTTAAAGAAGCTCTTTGCTTAAGAGTAGTGAAGCATTTTGGAGGAATGAGTCTGCAGGTGGCCAGAGCATGTGTGACAAACTGCATAGGAGCTAGCTGGTCATGGTTCTGTGACATCCTCACAGCCTTCTCAAGGGACCTCTCAATCCCACTGACACCAGCTGTCTCTGTGGAGCAGCACATTGCCCTACCATCACTCCAACCAAGGATCACCCATAGAAGCTCACATCTCTCACCTATTGTGCTCAAGAAGATGGGGAGAGAGGCTCAATGCTCAGTGCTTTCATACATCCTTCCCAGGATGAGCAAGGAGGGCCTCACTGAGAGGAACCAGACACTCAGCCTTGAAGCAGCTTATAGACCGAGTGGTTAAGAAATAAGACTGGGAGTTGGGAGCTGCAAACATTTTCAAAGAGGGGGCTGTTGGGGAGTAGCTTGAACTTCACAGCTTTTTCCTCAGAGCTAGGTCACAGGGTGAGTGTCCCAGGGCTCAGGTCAGGGGAAGAGTCGCGGGACTTGCACCTGCCCTGCCCTTTACCAGCTGGTTGAGCTTACATAAGTCGTCTCACTTCTCTTCACTATGCAGTCAAGAGTGGGTTCTCTGCTTCTTTGATACTTTACATTGAATTTATGAAAAACCATGTTATAATAGCCTACTTTCCTTGCTTGACCCTGGTCTTGGCCTCTCTCAGATCTGCTGTTCACCTGTGAAAGCATCTATGGGTGCACAGCTTCCTCCTAGCACCTCATCCCACACGCCTTCCTGCCAGGCTTTCCGACATCTTGCTTCCTGGGCAAAGCCTCACACATAGCTCCACGGTTCTCCTCCAGCCAGCTCCCAGTCTTTCTTTCTCAAAATTTTGTGTATTAGTTACACACATACACAAACCCAGACAGTTCCTGAGAATAAGGTTCTTGTCTATTTTCTATTCAGAACACTCACCTGCTGACTCATTATCTAGAACAGGGGCCAGCAAACTTTTTCTATCAAAAAGCAGACAGTATACATTTTAGGTTTTGCAGGCCACATGGTTACTTTCATAACTACTTACCTCTGCTATTGAGCTGCATAAGCAGTCATGGACAATACATACACAAATGAGTACACCTTGATTCCAGTACTATTTTAGTTACAAAATAGATGCTGAGCTAGGTTTGGCCTACAGGACAGAGTCTGCCAACCCTTGATCAAGGGCAGGTCTTACTGATAGTCACACCTCCACCTGCCACCCTCTCATTGCTATGACTGTTCACATGTCTTTCTGCTATACTAAACTTGGGGCTTTCTGTAAGCTGGATCTGTGTCTTTTAACTTGAACCCCAGTCTAGTACTATGCTTTATATATTGTAAGTATCTAACAAATGTTTTTCCTATTAATGCTCTGATCTGATGATGCATGTGTATGTTCTCATGACCTTAGGAGATCAGCAATAGGACTGACCATGAGCTATCATGAGGTATATGGGCCCGAGGGGAAGGATGGCCCAGGGCTGAAACTCAGCCACATTATGTTTATACTCTACCTGCCAGAGAATGCAGGGGAAGGCAAACTGGTTGCTGGCCTCGGCACTGCTCTTGGAAGAAACTCTGTTCTGCTACATCAAAGGGCGAATCTCCTGATGAAAAGTTTGGAACAGACACTCCACCTCCTGAATCCATTTTTCTACTTTCCACACTTACTATCCCCTACGAATAGTCCCCTAGGGACTGGGATCAACCATGGAAGGCAGACATTTGTGGAGCTTCCAGTCCTTTTCATCTGAACCTGTAGCGTAATATCTACTGCTAACACATTCATTATGCCACCCAGGTAAGAGAGAGCATCCAGACACATTTGGGCCACCTGAGTCACAATATCCTTGTGATTGAGTATGATGAGCCTCACTCTATCGAAGAGAAGACTGAGCTCAGACAGGACTTGCTCAAAATCACTGCAGTGACCCCTAGCCAGTTTGCTCAGTGGATAGAGGACTGACGGGCCCTGGGTTGATTCCAGCCAAGGGCATGTACCTCTGTTGCAGGCTCGATCTTCAACCCTGGTCATGGAGTGTGCGAGAGGCAACCAATTGATGTGTCTCTCTCACATCAATGTTTCTCCCTTTCTGTGTCTCCCCCTTCTTCCCACCCTTTCTGAAGACTCTCCTCTGTTCTCACTGATGCATTTCAAGGGGGTAGGCAGATCAGAGCCCATTTAGAGGAGAGAAATGAGAAAGGTAAAAGAACTCAAAGCCTCATTTAATGAAAATGGATGATTGTGTTTGACTGATTAGAGAGAAAATACATCAAACACAATCTGGTTGGTACACACCATGGGGCCAGCAAGGCTACTGAGCCTGTTTTACACCTTCTAAAGTTTGACCTTGCAATCAGTTGCTAATCATATGCTGCATAAGCTTAACATTTGGTTGGAAGAAAGTGGAATTGGCCATTAGGAACATTAAAAGTGGGATGGTTGTTGCATCCACAAGCATAGATAGCCCATAAGAGCATAACAGTGTATCTTCATCCTTCTCCACTGAAAACATGGCTTGATGTCAATGCTGTTTGCATTCCCTACTCCCAGGTTAGAATATAGGACAAAGGGAAGGGAGCAGAGTCATGATCTAAGTGAAGCTGAGTCCCAATTAGTAATTTTTCCTTCAAATAATCAAAGCAGCAGATAAAGCTGCAGGTAGATAAAGAACAGTTGACTGTAGCCAACATGAGACACAAAGCTAATTTCAGAAGTCCTCATGTTTTCTGGTAGAAGAAAAAGTTTAAATGAAAAGGTAGAAGAACAAGTCTGAACAGGCAAGTGACTAAGAATCTGTGTCTCAGATATAGATCAGAAGAGAAAAAATTATCGTAGGAGCTCTATAGCCACAATTGAGCCCATCCAGATCCAAGACTCATGTGAAGCACTTGGTTACAGGGATAAAAGATGCCATCCCCTCCCTCCAGGAGCTAACTGTCTCTCAGAAAACAGACATAAAACAAAGTATTACAACATTTGCAATAGAAGTGGGGAGGAAGAAACCTAAGGGTCAAGGAAAACTTCACAGAAAAGAATGTGCTTGAGTAGACCAACACATTGAGGGAGGTAAGACAATTCCATGTGGAGGGAAGAGCAAGTGCCTGGAGGTAAGAAACAGCATGGGAAATGATTTGGTAGAACTAGAGCCTAGAGTGTATGCCAAGGTCAAGTCAGAGAGTGGAGAGACTTAGAAGAAATTGAATTAAAGCAAAGAATTTCTTCTTAGGAGCTTAGAAGCCATTGAAAAAACTTGATCACATTTGCATTTAGAAAGGCCAATTTGATACAGCATGAAGATGTTTAGGGCAGAGGCAAATCTAGAAACCAGTTAAGAAATACTGCGATAATTCAAGAGGGGTCATGAGTACTGGAATTAGGATGGTGGCGATGAAGAAGGTGAGGTGGAAAGAGATATGGAAAATGGGACTAACATGACTTGATACCAAATGGATGTGAGAGGAGGGAAAACCCTAAGAGAAGCTTCCAGATCCTGGCATGATTGAGAAGGAGAATGGTTAGGACAACCTCCAAGAAAGGGAATCAAGAAGGTTCAGGATTGAAGAGAAGATGCTGAGTTTATTTATGAACTCAATGTTGAGTTTGAAATTTACTAGACATCCCAGCATTTGTAGTCAAGAGACAGATATAAGAGTCTAGAGCACACAGTATAAGCACACAGTATAAGTATAAGAATATTTGACAGTCACCCTGACCGGTTTAGCTCAGTGGATAGAGCGTTGGCCTGCAGACTTGAAGGGTCCCAGATTCGATTCCAGTCAAGGGCATGTACCTTGGTTGCGGACACAAGCCCAGTAGGGGGTGTGTTGGAGGCAGCTGATCGATGTTTCTCTCTCATCGATGTTTATAACTCTCTATCCCTCTCCCTTCCTCTCTGTAAACAATCAATAAAAAATATTTTTTAAAAAAAAGAATATTTGACAGTCATCATATGTATGTAGGTAATAACTGAAACATAGTGACATGGGTGAAATTGGCCAGAAAGAGTGTTTAAAGATAAGAGTAAAGGAAAGTAAAAAGAGAAAAAGAAAGCTGAAGACAGAACTCAAAGCACTGATTCATACAAGGCAGATAAAGGAAAAGAAAATATGAAAGAGAATAAAAAGGATGCCCATAAAAGTAGAGGAAGTGCTGGCAAAAATCATGTTACAGAAACTGAAAACTTTAGGAGGAGAAAACATCAAGTAGGAAGAAGTGATCAAAGGTGTCAAATGCAAAGAAAGATCAAGTTAAAAAATGACTGAAATGGTCTCCTAGTTTCACTGAATAGAAATAACAGATGAAATTAGACAATAGAAATCAGATTAGCATATTCCCTAGAATTTAGTAAATATTTGATAAATGACAAATGGATGGGTGAATGGATGGATAAAGAGATATTGACTACCCCCAACTGAACCCACTGTCTGCATAATGGATTATATTTGTGATGGTTCTATCCAGGGCCAGAGAGTTGGACAAAGATGACCTCAGGAAAAAAAGGAAATATACAGTCCACAGAATAACAAGAAAAAAACTCACAGCTATTCTACCAAGAAGAGTCTTTCAAAGGTCATTCCATCTATCCCCTGCCTCTGGCAGTATGTCAAGAGCAATTTTTAATGTATGTTATCGATAACATAAAGAAACCCACATATGCATGCATCTAAATCAGACTTTCCAGAAGGAAGGAAGGAGTAAGTTTGCATCTACCCTACCACCTCTTGCATCTGGCGCGGCGAATGGAAAAACTCGTCATCGGCATCACTGCTGCCCCTGGAGCCAACAGCACAACCAGAAAGCCAAGTCTCT
The DNA here is from genome assembly GCA_004026665.1 of Murina feae. NCBI lineage: Eukaryota > Metazoa > Chordata > Mammalia > Chiroptera > Vespertilionidae > Murina > Murina feae. The sequence goes on from PVJC01012915.1 coordinate 21,031, forward strand.
GTGAAATGCACCAGGTTAAACTCAATGATCAATAATAAAATCAACAGCCTTCTCAAAGCCAAAGGGGTTGAAATTCAGAAGGGGCAATCCTGTAATTTCTCCTGGGGCCACACAGCACACTCATTTTCTTGAGATTTATAGCTTTAACCAATCCTCCAGATACCAGAGAAACCTTTTGACTAGGTAAGAGGCCAGGGTCAAGAGAGTAATGATCTAACAATTAGAAGGGCTCATGGACCCCCAGACACCCCCCACCCAGGCCTACCAGCTCTAACAAGAGAAATGCAAACCACTTACAAGGATTAACCAATCAAACCAGAAAACCCAGCAGCCATACAGTTCAGCTCGAAGAATGCTCCTTTATTAAACAAACTATGTCTGGAACACTTCTGGTCTCATTGTTCCATTCCAGGCTGGAATCTGAAGCTATAGAAATAAATGAACAATTTAAATAATGCTCACCCTGGGCTGACTCTACTGGCACATAGAGACCTCCTGGCTGGGGTTGAGAACTGAATTAACTCTTTCAGACATAGTAGGAGGCAAGGAGTTAGGTGGGGTGGGGCAGGGAGGAATGGGTGGCTAGGGAGGCAGAAAAAGATATTTCAAAATGTAAACAGCTATTGAAAGAAAGCTGAGTGGCACTGATAACAAATGGGGAGTCTTGTTCTTCAAGGGTCTTTAAGAAAGGGAAAGAGAGGAACAGGCAAAAATATCTCATACTGAGATTTTATGACAGCAATACTAATAGGCTATGACCTGTGTCAACTTAGTCACTGCAATCATCACATCCTTATGGCCTGAAAAAAAAATGATACCTCTCTGCAACTCAAGCATCCATCCTGTACACCAAGAGAGGAAATATGCAATGTTAGGCTTGTGGTCTGCATTTTACAAATGGGAAACTCCAGTTTGAAGTGATCTCCTGAGATTCCTGGACTTCAGAACCTTCTATTCTTTTCTAACTCTTCCACTTCACGGGAAAAAGATTTTGGAGAACTGTGGTCCTTCATGATGGCTTCAAACAGAAAGGCCAGGATCTGCACTCCTCCCCACAGGCATGGTGCAGGGATTTTGCCAGCTTCAGGTCCTGGCCCGCCGGCTAGACAGAGGACACTCACAGTTTGGTCAGACATCAGAGGGACTAGTGGCCAAAGGACCAGAGCCATGAGACAGGTCTTCTTGACCAAGGTTCAGAGGAAACCCACATCAAAGATAGGAAAGTCATTAACTGGGTGGTCTGGGAGAACAGTTAGGAAGGAGCAAAGGACTAAAGAAAAGGAGGGCGCCTAAACAGAGCCACAAACAGAGCTGTCTTTGTTGTCTCCACTCAAAACCCAGCAACAGACAGAAGTCTCGAGAGAAAAGTCAAGACCTTGTTCAAACTAGGGTTGGGCATGGCTTTGTCTTGTCTCAGGAGTGCTGTCCACTGGACAGATGATAGACAGGAAGGAGGGCAGAAGAGAGACAAGAGGGGAAGCCTCAAAAAGAGGATGAGGTTAAAATCCAGATGGGGAGACCAGAGCAGAGAAGGGTGCATGTGGCCAGACACACATCCCTGTAGGTTATGCATGAGCTCCCTTTATCGCTAGGGAGCATTAAGCGCCCACCACACACCTTGCTGGAGGCCACTAGCTCACACTGCTTATGGAGGAAACCAAAAATAGAGTGGCTCCATTTTCCCTTCCCCAGCCTCCTTCAGTCCCCAGCTAGGGTGATGAAAACTGAACTCAATTACATATTTGAGGCTCACAAGTAGAGCCTGTGCATACTCTGGTGAAGCTGAAATTCAGCCAGGAAGAAGACACCTCCCCCAGGAACAGATCCACCTACTTTATTTCCGAACCAAACCTGGAGATGCCTTCTGCCCCGGAGTTTACTCATAAATTTACAACCATTCTACACAAGCACTCACGGAAATGTCACTTAGCTGTTTATTTAATCCTGGGTAATTTCTCTTGCTTGCTCATTTATGCCATTGATTGGAAATAGCGCAAATATGTGGGTGGGTTTGGATATGTCCATATGTGTTGGATGTCTGCTCAGCTGCCAGGTCTCTGGCTATTATGAAGGATGCTCTCTAAGCCTGGAAAAGAGGCCCCCTGGAGAAGCAGTGTGAGCCCACTTAGAACTCGGTTCTTCACTTCAAGACCCTGCTCTTCTACTGCCTGGAATTGGGGCCTTGGCAAGACATGCCTGTCTAGGCCTCAGTGTCTCTGTGAAATCAGAAGTTTGAATGAGATGACTAATGTCATAGATCATCTCTAGCTCTGACATTTTCTGGGTTTATGGAATGTACTTTAAACAGTGCCAGGTATCTATAATTAGTAACTACAATAACAAACATTGATGGACCATGGCCTTTTACCTAATCAGAGTTTTGAGCTCTGGTGCACTGTGCCTGTGTCAGAGAACTAGTTAGAGCTGTAAACCTCACAAAGAGGAATCCACTGTACCACCCAGGAGAAAAAACAGGATTGCTCTTCCAAAATTTCAACCACTCTGTGGCAGACACTTCTTTAAATCTCTTTCATGTATTATCTAACTTAATACACCATCCCTGATAAGCATCTATATATATATATATATAAAACCCTAATATGCAAATAGACCAATCAGCAGAACAACTGAACAACTGGTCTCTATGACGTGTGCTGACCACCAGGAGGCATGTGTGGAACATGGCGGGCATTGGTAGTAGGCAGCAGAGCACAAAACATGGCAGGCATTGGCCGCAGCAGGATGGTGGAACAGGTGAGCAGGGGCACCAAACCAAGGCAGGGTACCGGGGGGTGAGCCTCTGGTGGTTACTGAAAATTCTTTGTTCCTCCATGCTGCGATCCTACCCAGCACTCATACCTGCTGCTGGTGCTGGCACTACTTGCATCCGCTGCCAGTGCTGGAGCCACTGCTCCCACCTGCTGCTGGCAACCAGTGACAGCTCCAATCGCCCCTCAGGGCTTCTCCACCTCCCCCTGCTCCTGAGGGTTAATCGGGCCAGCAGCTATCACTCACCCCCACTGATGGCAACAGCCCCACTTGCACCCACAGCCAGCACCAGAGCCACTGCTCACAACCACTCACACCAGCACCCAGCGCTGGTCACAATCAATTGGCACCATCAGCGGTGGCTGCCAGCCCCAATCACCCCTAAGAACTTCTTCATCTCCCCCTGCTCCTGAGGGGTAATCAGGGCAGCAGCCACCACTGGCATACACTGACGGCACCAGCCCTACTTGCACTAACTGCTGGTGCCAGCCCCAATCACTCTGTGCTGTCAATGGGTGCAAGCAGGGCCAGCACCATCAGCATGTGGGAGCAGGGCTGCAGGCAGACAGGGGACCAGGGGCTGTGGCAGAAGGACTGGGCAGAGGTGCAGAGGATGGACCAAGAACAGCCCCTGTGCCCACCGCAGCCTCGCGGCCCACAGTTCCTTTCAAGGTGCACAAATTCATGCACTGGGCCCCTAGTATATTATAATCCCTATTTTACAGAGTAAGAAATTGAGGCACAAAAGGTAAATCTGTGGCCCAAGGTCACCCAGCTAGTGAAAAATGGAGATAGAAAATCCTGGCATCTACCTCCAGACCCTGACCACTTAACTCTGATATCCTAAGGCCCCCTGCAGCAGGAAATAAAGGAAAGGACATTTTGACTGTGGGTCTCTCACCAGTCAAGTTGCCAGGCGATACTAAATCACAGCTACATGGGCAGTGATTCTGGCTGCTGGCTCAAGTACATTGTTAAATTCATGAGAGAAAGGGATGATATTACCAGTATCCATTCAGAGCACAGGGGCAGCTTCAGTTTCAGAAGTGTCATGCTCACTCCATCTACCTGCCCAGGCTCATCTGCAGACTGAACGCCGAGTGCAGAACTGAAAGCCTGTCCTTCACCCCTTCCCCACCACTCTTCCTGCTGCTATAACTGCAAATATCTCCTAATAAAGAGCAGTCACCATATGATGGAAGGTGGCCCGAAGGCAAGGTCAGATCACTAGGCTCAGAGGCCATCTTTGTGTTCTAGCCCAGGACAGCTCACACCTTCTACACCATTTCAGAACAGGTTAGCAGACAAGGGCAACTCCTACATCAGGAAACTCAGCCTGTTTCGTGAAGGTGCTGCCACCTTGCCTAATAGTGCACATTGGGAAGAAACAATCACGTAGGTCCTTCTCTCCAACCCATGACCTGGGACAACACTCTGGGTCTGCAGTTAGCTCTAAATCATCTGGAGGGAAAAGGGACCAAACAAAAATGAAGGGAAGCCAGCACACAGACTCACCAACCCACTCTTTTCTCCCAGCATGGTGAAGGAGGACAAGCACAGTCACAGGGCAGGGCTGCTAACAAAGAGCACAGGGACCCCAACGCCTGAACACCACTTTCCCATCCACCACCACCATGTTCAAAAATCTGGTTCCGATTTGCTGCAGCATCCATCGCCTGAATCCACCAGAAAGCACTACATTCTTGCTCTACTATTTCATCTCCCTCTGGTCCAGCCTGCTCTGGCCTCATGTCAGATTAATATTCCTATTACGTGGAAGCCGGACGAAATTGCCTTTGGTGGGGTTGACCTCTCCCGCTGGCCCCAGCTGCCTGGAAGTCAGTGGCAGCCACCACCCCTTTCCCACCCCTGGGGTCTGGAAGTGTAAACACTCAGGGTGGCCCTTGACTCACATAGAAAGTTATTAGGACAGAGTGAGGCTTTACAAGGTGTCAGAGCTTTCACCAAGCTTTTGGATTGGGTGCGCTGATCTCGGGATTTGCAGAAAGAGAGCAACTGGATGGAAAACGCACTAACAACACAGGCTATGTCTAAGGTTCATGCTTACTAAGGAGCAAGGCTGTGCAAAAGGAGGTGACTGTAAGAATAAGAGCAGAGAATAGCTAATATTTAATGAGCAACAGCATATGTTAGGCACTGTACTATGGGGTTCAACTATGTTATCTCATTTAATTCTCTCAACAACCTAGCAAGTAGACATTACACTTTTGCACACTTCACAGATGGGTTCGGGATGGGGAGGGAGTGAGCCTGAGCAAGCTTTAGTGACATGCCCAGGGTATCAGTAAGTGACAGAGCCTCGAGCTGAATCCAGACAATACAAATCCAGAGTCCATGTCCCTCACCACTGAGTAATACTACCAGCATGGCCTGAGTTCTTTGGAATATTCCTTAGAACCATATAATTCTTTATGTATGACAATGGGAATGATTTTGAGGGCTGCCCATGGCTAATTAAGACCCCTGAGCTAGTATAGTCTAGCCTCAAGTGGATCACAGCCCATGACCATGTGTCAACACATACTCATGAAATGTGACATTAGTGTATCAGTGCATCAACTGGACATAACTGTAAATCCTACCACCAATGGTGCCCAGGTGTCTGGAGTGCCCAAGAGGACTCTAAGGAAAATCCTGACCTGGGACTTAGAATTTTAGGAGGAGAGGCCCTGGATAGACAACATCTCTCAAGCCTTTCCCAGCCTATAAATATAAGTTGGCCTGACCCTCCAAGCAATTTTAAAAGCAGAGAGGAGAGGTAGAGACTTAAATAAATATTTGTATACCCGTGATCATAGCAGCATTATTCACACTAGCCAAAAAGTAGAAGCAACCTAAGTGTCCATTAACAGATAAATGGATAAACAAAATGTGGCATATACATACAATGGAATATTATTCAGCTTTTAAAAGGCAGGGAATTCTGACAGGCCACAACATAGGTGGATGTTAGAGACATTATATTAAGTGGAATAAAAGGACACAAAGAACAGTCATAAAAAGACAAACATTGTAGGCTTCTATTCATATGAGGTACTAGAAAAGTCAAATTCATAGAGACAGAAATTAGAATGGTGGTTGCCAGGAACTGAGGGTAGAGAGATGGGGAGAATGGGGAGTTAGTATTTAATGGATACAGGGTTTCAGTTGAGGAAGATAAGAAAGTTCTGGAGATGGACAGTGGTGATGGTTGCACAACAATATGAATGTACTTATGCCACAGGACTGTACACTTCAAATGGTTAGAATGACAAATTTTTTAATGTTATTTAAAATTGTATTTATAACATTATATATATATATGTAATTCAAAATATGTATATTTAGCCACAATAAAAAATTTCTAGTAAATGTGATATCTCTTGAATCTAATAACAATTAAGAATTAAGCTTGAATCTTTAAAAAAAGAAAAGAAAAGAAAGAAGCAATTCATAAAAAACACAAATGAAAAGAGCTACATTCACTACCTCAAACCCCAATGAAATGTAATAATGGATTCATAGAAATATGGGAAAGTAAAAGTTAAATCTTCCAAAATTAAATTATTTAGGTAAGTAATCCTACCTTACATAGCAGCACCCTCAGTAAAAATGTATGATTTGAGGCAGATCACTCACAGTGGGGGCCCTGAGACCAACCCTGGGAATCCACTGCTTCCATGATGGGGACTGTGATTCCTGGGGGTGGGCTCCATTCCTCTGCAGGGCATCGCCACCAGTGTCCAGGGAAATGGGGAATGACTATTCCAAAAGGCCCAACTAACCATCTCACTAATCATAACTGGTTTTCTCTGTTAGTCATTTTGTTGTTAGTCATTCCTCTAACATCTATGCACACCTTCTCAGTGCCAAGCACTGTGAGAAGCTCTGAAAGTAAGGAGGAGGAGAAAGAAGAGAGCAGAAGAACTAATATTTTTTTCCTTTGCCGCTTGCAATATGCCAAGCACAGCGATAAGCTCTTCTGTAACCCTCACATAAACTCTGTGGGGAAGATATGTCCACTTTTTTAAAATAAAAATGCAAAGTCTTTTTTTTTATATATTTTTATTGATAATAGAGAGGAAGGGAGAAGGAGAGAAAGAAACATCAATGATGAGAGAGAATCATTGGTTGGCTGCCTCCTGCATGCCCCCCAATGGGGATTAAGACCGCAACCAGGCATGGGCCCAGACTTGGAATCAAACAACTGTGACCTCCTGGATCATAGGTGGATGCTCAACCACTGAGCCACTCCAGCTGGGTAAAAATGCAAAGTCTTAATGAGAAAGATTAAACTTCTGGCAGTTACACAGGGATTTGAATCTTGTTTGTCTGACCCCAAAGCATAAGTGCTTAACAATAATCCTACCCTGCTCACCCCCAGAGATACAGAGATTAAGTCCACATGATCCCAGCCGTGTGTAAGCTGGGAACTATGAAACAAATAAGTAATTGAACTACAAAGAGACTTGACTTGCTAAAATAAAGAACATTTTTGAGTGCCCATGAGCCCAGGCAGGAGCGGTCAGCACTGCGCCACAAGGAGAGGGCTAAAACTGTGTCTTTACATCCCACACACACTGTGCCACACTGAGAGGGCTAGAGTTGGGTGTGCTGGCCACCAGATGGACAATCAACCCAGGAAAGACAAAGAATGATTCCTAAGAGGTGAGAAGCCTTTTCAATTAGTGCCTGATTGAGAAGTAAACCCTTTCTTTAAGTAGATGTTAACTCTTTAAGGATTGTAGGGTTTCACACAGCAAAGCGCCCGTCCAAGGCTCTTTATTGCCTCCTGGTGGTCTGGAGGACTCATGGCAGGTATGCAAATAACAACCCTGGGGCTGAGTTCAGAAATGAAAGACAAGCAGAAGAATGTGTACACAGATGGAAAATAGGGCTCATAAGGTCTGTGCCTTCTCTTATCTGTAGCCCCTGAGACTTAAAATTCCACTCTTCTTTTTTCTTTTCTATCCAAACCTGCATCTTGGGGAAATCAGATCTGCCCAGAGGAGATCATTCTCACTAGTACTGAGTCCTTGGTAGCGGAAAATTTCCCCCAGGGGTCTCAGGAAGGTGATACGGCCTCTTGTGGCTGCAGAGCTTATTCCTCTGGTATGAGAGATGCTAGCACCCTCAATGCCAGTCCACAGGCCGAAGCAGAATGTGCTTTGAGCTGGTCCCATTGGAACAGCATTAAGCAATGAAATGAGATCTATCTTAAGTGCTTTGGGGCTAACAAGAAGAGAGGCTTCCACTTCGCTCAAGGCACAGGTACACATTCAGAAGAGATCAACAGATTGCTCTTTCTTTATAAATACCTTAACCTGAAATTAATTATTCTTGAGACTGTCCATCTTCCAGAGTTTTCCTAAAGGCACACATCAAAGTGTGTGACAGAGGTCAACTCAACAATCCTTTATCACGTCCTGTGTTGGGGATTAGGGAGTAGAATTGAAGAATACAGTCACCATTCCCAAAGTGGAGATGAACATGCATTATCATTAATACAATTTTAACAGGGCCCCAAATAAAGGTATGTAGAGGAAAACAGGGGCATCCCGGAGGAAGTAGGAGGGGGAGAATTCACAAAGGTGCAACATCTAAGTTGGCACACCACTGATCGACAGTTAGTGTGGGATAAATATCTTGCGTGGCCTCACACACAAATCTGGACTCCTGTCCCTTTCCTCCAGTGACTGTCTCCCTCTCCAGCACAGTGGAATGTCCAGTGAGACAGTCACATGTGGGATCTCCTGCTGTCTCCTTCCTCTCACAGTGACACAGAAACACCATTTCATGAGCAACAGCTCATCCATGGGCCTCCCAGACTCACTCCACTTTAAGTGTTTGTCTTTTTATTTGCATTCAGACCTCATCACTGTCTACTCTGCCCATGTTTGCTGTGTGAGCACATCTCCTTCCTATGCTTTCTCTTTCTTTGACACCTCAGAATTACTTACCATTGTCTGAATGTCTTTTTTTCTAAAATGCTGATTCCTGTGATACACATTCAGATCATAGCTACCTTTCTTCTTTTTTAATTAAAAAAAATATCTACATGGCCTGGCCAGTCAGTTCAGTTGCATAGAGCATCGTTCCGATGCCCCAAGGTTGAAGGTTCCATCCCCAGTCAGGGCATATTTAGGAATCAATCAATGAATGCATAAACAAGTGGAACAATGAATTGATCTTTCTCTCTCTCCCAAATCAATAAATTAAATGTCCATATAAAAGTCTGGTATGTCTGTCTGATCATGCCCCGTGTTCTGTGCTTTCATCATTGCCAAGATGGCATGAACAACTGGGGTTCCTCTTTTTCCAACCATGTTTTCCTTGTTATTCAGAATTCAGATCAGAATTTAGTTCCTCTTATTGCCTCTTCTGTATCCAAAAGTATAGTCTATAAACAAAGAAATTTGAGATGCTCCATGATGTTCTGTTTTTAAAAAATTATACTTACAGCAGATATCTTCATAATGGAAATTCCCCATCACAATATTTCCATGGGTCTTAAGTTCTATATTAGTAAAGCATCAACCATAGTTCCTCTTTGGCCAAGTAATCTGTAGTATATGCCACAATGTTTTACTTCTTTTAATCTCCTTGTCTGCTCAACTAACAGATTTTCACTGTCCTTTCACCCTCTGACTTTTTAAATAGCAGACCACTGAGACCTTAACGTTATTAGAATGCAAGAACTTGACCCATAGTCTATCCTGGAAAAAAGAGTTTTCCCATCTTTAAGGACAGATTATATCAGTGGTTCTCCAAATGCGGTCTGGGACAAACAGATCATCTGGGAACTTGCTAGAAGTACAAATTCTCAGGCCCTACCTGAAACTGAGTCGAAACTCTCAGGGTAGGATCCAGAAAGCTATATCTTAGACAAGCCTTCTAGGAATGCTAGTTCTAGGAAGATGAAGAGAGCACAACAGAATACTTGGAGCAGCTATTAGAGAATTCTGAAGAGTATATAGTAGAAGTAAGATTGGGTGGGGGAGTGGAGAATGGAATATGAACTAACACCAAATTGGTGGTTTTTTCCCCTCATGTAACCACCCCACTTAGGCTCAAGGCAGTCCCCAACAAGAAGTGGGCTTCATCAGCATGGACAGAAGGAGCCCCAGGGGAAACCCTCTAGTTCTGGCTCAGGAACATTAGGAATGAAGAAAGAGCCTCAGATATGGTAAATATCTGAGTAAATAAAATACACCATTCTTCTATTCCTGAGTTCTTTAAAATATGTTTGTCAGTGAAAAGTGAAAATCGTAACATCTGGCAGGTCTTTCAATGTGTGTAACCACAATACATGAGAAAACTATGAGACAAAAGGAAGTTATAAGGTGGTAAGGTTCTTATACTCCCCTTAAGGTGATTCTAAGTAGACTGTGGGAAATTAGTCTACCTATTATAATCCCTAGAACAACCACTAACAAAAATATGTGAGGAGACGTATTCATAAACAAGCCCTCCAGGTGATCCTGATAATGCTCAAATTTGAGAACCAGTGAACTAGAGAAAAGGGAAAGTTTAAATATAACTAAAATCCTGATTAGTACTCACTTATGACATTGAAACCCCAGATTTCAGAGATATAGTGGATGATTTGGGCCTAGAAAGGGTCTAAAGTGATTGTGATAGGATCAGGGGGAAGCCTAAGGCTTAAGTCATAGCAAGTAGGCAGACTTTTTCCTCATTCCCACAGTGGGGCCAAGGATCAGCTCTTTCCTTCCTCTCTCCCTCCCCCGAACTAATATTCAAGATTAGAGATTGGATGTTTGCACCTCTAGACTTTTGAGGAACACCAATGTTCTTTGTGAAGTGAGACTGATGGAAAAAATTGAGGGTTTATCTATGACCACCAGTTGGAGTAGGAGGAATTCACTTGGTATTTCTGTGTCTTCATTTCCTCCTCTTTTAAGCCCCACCACTCCATATGGTCCAAATGATGATAGAACAGTAACACTGAAGATGAGAGGTGATTAATAGAACCTGAACTGGAATGACAACTAATATTTTGTGGGGATATTACCTATCTCTAAAGAGAGCAAAGAAACTTACAGAAATTATTCAGGTAATTCTCTTAACTTCCTTGTGAATTAAAAAAAAATAATAATTCCCCAAATTAATTATTTTTGGCAACTGAATCTCAAAGAAATTGAATCCTTCATCTCAAACCCTAACAGGTGGGATATGGGTGCATAGAAAAGAGAAGAAAATTCTGGGCTGAGAAAATAATTCAGGAAGAGTCTAATGAGGAAAAATTCTGAGTGAAATAATCATAATTTTAAGCTCTAAAGAAAACTGTAACTAGAGATATAAAGTTGGGAGTTCTCTTCCCATAAAACTTGCAATAGAAATATTGGAAATAAAATAAATTATCCTGAGATTAACTGTAAAATGAGAAAAAAAGAGAGCTTTGGAATAAGAATTGAAGCAGCCCAACATTTAAAAATCAGATAGACCAGAACAACCCAACCAACAGGATTTAGAGGAAGTGGCCAGAGAAGTAGGAAGAAAATCAGGAAAGTCTGGAATCAGGGAAGGTAGTGTTTCAAACAGGAAGAAATGGTCAATTGTGCTGAATATGGTGAAAGGGTTAAGGAAGCTGAGAACTAAAAAGGTCCTGTTAAGTTTAGCACCAACTAGAGGACCCTTCATCATCTACACAAGAGCTTTTGGGGCAGAATGGTGGGAACAGAGGCAGATTGAAGTAACTAAGGGGGGGGAAATGGAAACAGTAAGTAAAAACACTTTGAAAGACTATGAGATACTTATTATAAAGTGAAGTTATTAAGATAATGAGGTCCTGGAAGCACCCTTCTAGATGAGATGCTGCCCAATTCATGAATTGTTTAATAAAGCCAATTAGTTCTTCAAATGATAATAATAATAATAAGGATCATCAAACAGAGAATGGAATAAATTAGAGAGTCCAGAAAGCAGACACACACACTTGATTTAGGATACAAATGATGCAGCAGAGCAGTTGGGAAGGATGGTTCTTTTAATAAATGATGCTGGGTCAATTGGATATCCATGTGAAGAAAAAATTAATCTTGGCTCACATGCCACACACACAAATCAAGTTTATGTGGATTGTAGATCTAAATGTGAAGAGTTAACCAATAAAGTTTCTGAAGATAACATGGAAGAATACTTTCATGACTTGAATCGGTGACAATTTCTTAAACAAAATACAAAAAGCACAAATCATCCTATATAATAAAAGGGTAATATGCAAATTGACCCTAGTGGCAGAACAACCAGAACAACCACTTGACCAGTCACTATGAGGTACACTGACCACCTCTCAGTCCCTTCCCCTGGTCGGCATGTTCCCATTGCCCAATGGCAAATGGGGAACTAGGAGTGGGTGGAAGGGGAGGTGGGTGGAACCAGGCCAAGGCCCCCTCCCTGCTAGTCACCCCACACACAGAGGGCAATGTGGGTGCGATGCCAGTGAGCAGGCGGGAATGGCCAACCTCTCAGTCCATCTCAGAGGACTACAGACTTCATGCTATTGAGAAATCTAACAACTTAGTCAAAGAGCCAGAGTGCATGATTTTCATATTCAGAGGAGGAAACAGATGCATTTAATGGGTTAGCAGCTACCCCCCCCCCCCCCCCCGCAAAATCACATGACCCTAAGAGCCATGATTCTGAGATCCTCAGTCAGGTAAGTCCATAAAAACCAGGGAATCAGACAGCAGTGCAGTGCCTGACACAGATCAAGACCGGCTTCATCTTTGAAAGCCTCCGTCTCTGCAAAATGGGAACAATAACTTCTCAACAACTCCTACTTCACAACAGTTTTGCTAAGAGAATGCAAAAGTCTGGCATGTACTCAGGTGACCACAAATATTTGTTCCCTTTCTCCTCCCCACTTCCCTAGGGAAGGAGAAGGTTCTTAGAAGAGAGAAACAGTTCTGTCTGGCTGAGAGCTCCACAAACCAGGGGTGCAAAAGTCTCTAGGATCCCACGTGTTCTCAAGACCATGTAGTCGCCTGGTGCCGTACCTGCCAGTCTGCAGGACAGCTAATCCCTCTTCCTTTGCACTGTGGTCATTCAAGATCATTCCCATAATTCACATGGGTTTCTGTGTTTTCACATGGTTTGGGTGTGTATGTTCTTTTCCCAGATCAAGGAGGGGGTCAGCGGGGGAGATGGGGAGACACAGCAGCACAGTGAGTGTGCTTGTTTCAAGCTGCAGATGTTTATTTCCCCAGATGAATTTTAAAATTACTCCAAATTCATCAGCATCTTCTGAGGAAGCTTCCTAACTAGCAGCAATAAGTTTGGAATGCAGGTACTGTGGTGGGGTAGAGAGGCAGAGAATGGAGATGGGGCAGGAAGCATGAATCCTGCTTTTATCCAGCTCCCTCTGCTCTCAAGTTCTGGCAATCTCTCAGGAGCAGCATCCAACTCACCCCCATTCATACTCTTAGATGTCAATGTAATCTTGGTGCACCAAGAGCCCTGGGAGGCTGGAGAGATACCCCTGCACCCAACCTTTACTCCAGCTCTGGTTCAAGGTAAAGAGTGAGGAAAGGTGTGGGCAAGCAGAAGACAGGGCTGTTTGGATAGTCAGGAGAGACAGTCAGATGGGACCTGATACTCAGCGCCCATCTAGAGGGCAGGGCATGGCTTAAAATGCTTTTGAAGTTAGTGACCTTCCAAGGGCCCCCATCTGTCTAATGAGATAAGCATTAAAGACTCTCAAAGGTCCCTTCCAACTCTGGATTTCAGAGTCATCAGGGCTTACAATAAAATAAAATTGAAAAACAAAACGAACTTTCTCTTTTCCAAAGAAAATGGGGGGCACATTTACTCTCTCTCTCTCTCTCTGAGTTTAACTTGTGGCCCCTGCCATCCTGCCCAGTCCTCTCCCTGGACAAGAAATGGACCCCCAACTTCCTCATCTGGTGCTCGGTCACTTCATCTGCTGAGTATTTAATTAGAACTGGTGACGGCTGTTTGGAAAGAGCCATGGCCAAGAAGGCAGGAGGTGTCTCCTGTTCTCGGCTCAGGAGACTCAGAGAAAGCCGGACAGCTGGGACAGGTCTCACTCTAGGTCATCCCCCTGCTGGCAGCAGTTGATGGCTTTCTGTGTTCATCATTCAGATGTTCTCCTGGGGAGGGCCTGGACTTCAGACTGGGCGGGGCCCCTCTCAGCAGGGGAACCGACTCTCCCCAACCCACTGCCTTCATGGTTTGCTTTCTGAAGGCCAAGAAATTCATGTTTCCATGCAGAGCAAGCCTGCAGCAGCGGCTGCAAAAAGGACCTGGAGATGTTAGCAAACCCAGGCAGGAAGTAACAACGAGCAGATTCAACCTGGAAAAATGTGGCTGTTGCATCTGGGGATAAATAATCAGAAACACAAATACTCAGGTGGGAGGGAGATGCCTGGAACAGGAAGCAGCCAGACAGCATTTGGATAGGAGCTTGCAATGCGATCTAGTGACAAAGAAATTGCTGGGGGATTCACGAGTTGGATGCACCGAGGTGATACCCCAACAAGAACAAGTAAGGAACAGGGGTGGAGCCAAGCAGCTGTTCTTTGCCTCCCTAGAGTGCAGGACTATGTGGACCAAGGGGTTGAGATGGCAGCAAGAGAGGTTCCAGTCAGACTCTAGTAGGAACCTTGTCACTATGAAGCATAGGGAGATATTACCCGAGATGATGGAGAAGTGGCTGGGAAGATGTTTGAAGCAATGGGACACGGGAAGCTGTTCCAGAGGCACGAGCATGGACAAGATGACCTCCAGACATCTCCCATGACCCACCAGTGAAAGTGATTCTGCAGAAAACAGCAAGCTGACCTGCTCGTAGATGCCGCAGAAAATAAGAGATGCAGGAGCCCAAACCAGCCAAAAACACTAAAATTTAAGAGCTGGGAAAAGTTACCCAACCTATCCTGAATCTGAGACAAAGCTGGGAAAAGAGCTCCCAACTGCAGACAACCAGACTCCCTCCTCTTCAGGCCACAGGAAGATATTTCCCAATCCTCCCACTGGCTCCATTGCTTAGGACATTGGAGGCTCCTGAGACAAAGTCCCATGGACATTAGACCCAGCGGAGCCAATCAAATGCATGCCATCTGACCTGTTCCTGGTTGCTCTGGAGGGACTGAGGATAGACCTCAAGAAGAACTTCCCTCCTAGGTTTTGAGATACTGCCAGAACTAGCAAAAGAGGCCATTTATATTCTTGCTTCCTCTAGTAAGTTCATAACTGGGTGGTGGTTAGAGTTGTGCAGGAGGAGACACCCTGTGCAACCAATGCACTGTGAGATGGGTACAGGTGTGTCTTGATTCAAACAAATTTGAGATTAAAAGTCCAGGTTAGAAAGCAGATAAATTAAGCTGATTGTTCTCTTTCAAAAAGGACTCACTGTAACAAGCTACATTCATACACTTAACCTTTGATGGGAATTTTAAAAACACGTGTTCGATATAGCAGGCTGATACTCCTAGCTCAAACCAGGCATGAAGGTGGATGACCTGTTCACCAGCCCAGTGATTCCAGGTGAGACTTCCTGGGGGCCATGCAGCCTTCTGGTGCGGTATTTAATACGGAGTCTTAGCTCTTAGGCGAGCTGCCCAGAGGCTCTAGAAAGAAGAAAAGAAAAAAAGCAGCTTTCTTTGAGGGGGGCACTCCGGGGCATCTGGACAGCAGGCAGGTGTTGGAGTCTCATGCTGGTCCATGAAGCCAGGTGAAGAGAGGAATAGAGATTATTAGAATGGGAGAGTACCTCCAATTTTTAGACAGACACACCTAGACCAGAGAAGGACAAAAATGCTGTAGGGATCTTTGGACCTGAGATGAAGGATCTAGAATACCAACTAAAACAGCTTGTGACATATGTACACCCTAACCGGTTTGGCTTCATGGATAGAGTATTGGCCTGCGGACTGAAAGGTCCCAGGTTCGATTCCGGTCAAAGGCATGTACCTTGGTTACGGGCACATCCCCAGTAGGGAGTGTGCAGGAGTCAGCTGATCGATGTTTCTCTCTCATCGATGTTTCTAACTCTCTATCCCACTCCCTTCCTCTCTGTAAAAAAATCGATAAAAAATATATTTTTAAAAAAAATGTTAAATATCCATGTTGTGCCAGTCTTTTGTAAACAGCTCAGATAAGACTGCAGTGGCTGGAGACATCCTACAGTTTGCCCAAGCTTACACATCACATGGTGGTTGGGCAGGGTTCCGGAGTCAGTCTGTCATTCTGACTTTGCTTTGTATCAGAACTTTCTCCTTCAGGAAACCTTCCAGCCCTGCCCCCTCGTGGTTCTAGCCGTTCTAGCAAGAGGATTCGGATGCATATAGACACGTATGTGCAGACAAGGTCTGTGTAGGCGATTTGCAATGACCTGTTCTGGTGCAGGTGGATGCTAGATAAGCCACAGCCCTCTGTTCCTGGAGGGAATGACACTCTGTGTTTGCTGGAGGAAGAGCCCAGCACGTCTGTCTGATTCAGCTTGGCTTAAGCTAAGATTAATGACTGAATTAGCTTCCATTTCCTGAGCATCCTAACAGCAGGAGGGAATGACCCAGAATGCAAGAGGCTATTAGCAGATTAACCATTCACCCTCCATAAGTGGCCACCCATGAAATAAACCTGTACATTTAGAGGGGTCATCCTGCATGACCCTGAAAAACTGTCTGCCTTCTGTTTCCTTCATTAAACACTGAACTCTCCAAATGTGCTGACCATGTTTTCAACCTCTCCCTTCACCTCAGACCAGCATAAGCTTCTACACATCAGGGGCACTCCATCCCAAATGTTGCCTGGCTATTACAGCATTAGGCTGCAATATAAGCAGCTCACGACAGCTGGGGTAAGGGAAGGAGGGATGTCTGTTGGGACCATGGGGGAAAGGAAAGAGCCAATATGGTGTGATTTCCAAAGCCCTTTTCCATCTGCTGGTACCCAATACACCACCAATCGCCTCAGGTTTTGATCCCCGTTAAAAGTGCATTGGCTGCAGAGCAGTTCTACTGAAGGGTCTGAGTGAAGGACCTCAGAGAGGATTCGAAGGAGGAACAGTGATGGGGAAAACAGGAAGGGAGAGGCCAAAGAAGGGAGGGCTGAGCACAAGCACCTCCTAGTCCCAGCACTATCCCTCCTGATACCTGCGGACAGGGTCATCCCAGCCCTGCTCCCAGGGGCAGCTAACATTCCACACTGGCTCACTGTCCTTTGTTCCAGAGCCCTAAGCTGGCTCCAGACACCACCCTGCATTCTTTTTCCAGTTCTTGCTGTGTCATCCTCAGCCTCACCCTCCTGGGAACCCCTGCTACCTCTCACCCCTGCCTGCTGGCTCCAGATCCATCCAGCTGTCTCAGGGGTAGTCCTGAGCAGATTGATTCTTGCTATAAACACAACCCATGGGTAATTAAAAGATATCTGCAGGAATCCAGCTGTTCCACAAAACACAAGCTCCCACCTAGGCAGATAAGAGGGAAGGTAGGGATAGGCAGAATAGGGACAAAGAGGTAAAGAATACTCTAAAGTTCAGAGGCACCCTTCTCCTCTCCTGAACTTGCTTTAGCTGCTGACACCCCCAGTGATGAGAGTAAGGACTCCCCCTTCCCCATACCAAGCTCAGAGGGCAGAAGCCTTCGCCCTGGAGAGGCTGCACATTGCTATGACTGGGAGCTCACACTCAGCGTCTGAACCTCTGATTGGCACCAGCTCTTTGACCTTTACAAAGCTATGTAACCTCAGTTTTCTTATCTGCAAAATAGTGGCAGTAATAGATTTTATAGGGTTTCTATAAAGATTAAATGTTACTTTATACCCCTAGCTCCATGGAAGTGTCTATTGTCATTACTAATAACTTCAAAAGCAACAGTAAAAAGCTCAGAGAGGGAGGGTCCAGATTCCTAAAGCCCCCATGGCAGCAGGGAGAGAACATGCATTCCTGGTAATGCTGAGAAGGACATTTCTGGTAACTAAATGAAAGCAGGGTCCCAGCCCCAGAGAAGCCTTCGGGAGGTAGCCATTAGCAGTTCCTGACATATTGTCAGGAAAGTGTGCCTGTGTCTTTTCCTGAAGGATTTTTTTTT
>PVJC01012916.1:0-38857 GCA_004026665.1 Murina feae
CAGTTTATAATGGTTATTATTATCCATAGATGAGTGAGGACATGTGGTATTTTTCTTTCATTGACTGGCTTATTTCACTTAGCATTATGTTCTCCAGCTCCATCCATACACCTGCAAATGCTAAGAACTCCTTCCTTTTTACAGCAGCATAGTATTCCATTGTGTAGATGTACCACAGTTTTCTAATCCATTCATCTGTGAAGCTAATGTCTTAATGTTATCTAAAAACCGAATCATATTCAACGCTTTGGCATTGCTTTGGAGTTTTATCTTTTTACGCTTTTCTTTTTCCTAACGCACAGGTCCATGAATTCTACAGCTGCCATTTGGGAAAACAGTTCACTTAGGAGTTCTCCTCATCCTGCTGGTCCAGGTTGGCAGGTAAGTGCCCATTTTTGTAGGTAGTAGGCACTGGTTTAGTATGTCCAGAAATTGCTGTAGTGCTTCTCAAACTGTACACCAATCACCTGGGGGGTCATAGGAAATTGTAAGTTCTGATTTCACAGCTCTGGAATGGGGTCTGACGTTCCGTATTTCCCAACAAGCTTCTAGGGAAGGCTGGTGCTGCTCGTCCGCAGAAAATGCTTTGAATAGCACAGTGTTCATGGAAGGCGAAATCTTGGTATTTTGGATGTAGGTGATAAGAAGGAAACAAGTTAAGTAAAGCCTGAAGTCCCTTCCAGCACTTACATTTTTTGAGTCTTTGATTCTAATCTCTAGCAGTTTCCAAGCCCAGTCATTCCACTCCACATTTGGGAGGGAGAAAAGCAAACTTGAATTAACAAGTTGAACACTCCCCCCCAAATTGCTTTATGTTTATTACAATTTCTCCTACATAATCAACAATCTTAGTGTCTTGTTTAATGCATGGAAGCAGTCCCCAGACTGTCACACAGACTTTTTTCTTATCCCTTTCAAAATACTTGTTTCTAAAGGCAGGCAGATGTGTAGTTTTTTTTGTAGTTTTAATAAGTACCCAAGTGATGAAGACTAGACTAGGTGAGGGAGAGATTATTTGTGCTCATGAGAAATGGGAAGAATGGTTGGGAAGTTTCAAATAATTTGCTCTTGGATTTATCATGTGGGTGTGGGATTTGCATCACATATTTATTGAGCATCTTCTATGGGGACAAACAAGACAAATATCTTAGCGGTAGAAAAGACAGAGAACAAACATGAACACAAATAAGACAATTTCAAGCATTGAAAGATGTTACAAAGAATTGTAAAAGAATTAAAAAAGCCCTAGCTGGTGTTCCTCAGTGGTTAGAGCATCAGCCTATGCACCAAAAGGTTGTGGGTTCAATCCCTGGCCCCATTTGGGGCTCTTATGGAAGGCGACTAATCGATATGTCTCTCTCATATCAATGTTTCTTGCTCTCTCTATCCCCCTCCCTCCCTTCCACACTGTCTCTGAAAAGCAGTGGTGGTGGTGGGGGTGGGGAGGAGATCCTCTGGTGAGGATTAAAAAAGAAAAAGAATTAAAACAGACCCTAGTTTTCCACGTTGTAATCTTTACCATCTTTCCTTTTTCTCTCTCTCCTGCTTTTCTCTTTCTCCCCTTTCTATTTCTTCCTCTTCTGAATTAGCACTCAGTGACAACAAGCCTAGAACAATCGCTCTCAGATTAGCATGGAACCTGTGAGTGAACTGAGGCGGAGGCCTTGGGACCCAGCATGCTCAGCTTTCTGTGCCCAGGTAATGCATGTGCCCTACAGGTGGAAATGGAGTTTTGGAAGGAAGTCCCAATCCAGTCCCCTGCCTGAGAAAGAGCTGATGTGCTGGCCATCTGCCTCCAGGTAAAACCATAGTCCTAAACGAGGACCGGAGGCGGGAGGGAGCCCTATCTTCTTGGCACCTGCCTGGAGTAGAGCTTCTGTCACATAGTGTTAGGAGGAGATGGGGTCCGATGATAGCTCAACTGCCGCAAACTCTTCCTGTTCTTATCCACATTTACTGCCCAGCCGACGTGGCTCAGTGGTTGACCCATGAACCAGGAGGTCACAGTTCGATTCCAGTCAGGGCACATGCCCTGGTTGCTGGCTTGATCTCCAGTAGGGGCATGCAGGAGGCAGCTGATCAGTGATTCTCTCTCGTCATTGATGTTTCTATCTCCCTTTCCCTTCCTCTCTCTGAAATAAATAAAAATGTATTTTTTAAAATTTACTAAATTTTCTTGAATAAATGTTTCTCTGTTTGCTGTATACTCTTAGGACAATATCCAGAGACTATAATAATTTGCTTTTCATAATTTTCTCTAGTTAAATGATTCTTTCAGCAGGGAGTGTCAGATGACACTGCTATTGTAGGAGTGTGGTCACCTTAGAGGTTTTCATTTCCCCCATAATTTTAGTATGGAAATTTTTAAACAGAAAAACTGAAAGGTTTTCACAATGAATACCCATATTCTCCTTACCAGTATTCTACCATTAACATTTTAGTATAGTTATGTTATTATATGTCTATCCATCATTCACTCTGATGTATTTTTGGATGCATTGCAAAGTAAGTCATAGACATCAGTAACTCCTAAATTTCTAGCATATGTGTCATTAATTAGAATTCAGTATTGTTTTCAATTGCAATTAGCATTCAATATCATATTAGATTCAGGTGTATAGTATAGTGGTTCAACATTTCTATAACTAATGAAGTAGAATTCAATATTTGTTTGCATTTTTTATTTTGATGTAAAATTTACATACAATGAAACATATAAATCTTAAGTGCAGCCACTGAGTTCTGACAAATTCACCTAGACAAACCAAACTCCTATTAGGATATGAAACATTTCCATCACCTCACAAAGTTCCCTGGTTTCTCTTCCTCAGTCTATCACCACCACTTCCGTTACGATTTTCCCTCACCAGATTAGTCTTTCCTGTTCTGGAACTACATATAAAAGGAATCATACAGTATAAACTCTTTCCAGTTAAACTTTTACTTTCCCTAATGCTTTTGAGAGTCATCCATGTTGGAGGAATCAGTTTGTTCCTTTTATTGCTGAATGATGTTACATGGTATGAATTTACCAATTCGTTTATCCAGTCTCCAACTGACAGTCTCCTGGGCTATTTACTGGAGGACTGCAGGCAGAGGATTGACATCTAATTACCCTTTAGATAGGTCACTGTGGTTGGTTAGTTAGTGGAAGGTGAGCTACAAGGACAGGGCAAGAAGAGACAAGAGCAATCAGAAGGCTCTGTGATAGTTGAGATTGGCTCGGCTGCACATTGTAGCATTGGAGATGGTGAGAGGTGGTCTGATTCAGGGTATATTTTGGAAGTTAGACTGATGGGAATTACTGATGAATAGGATGTGGAAAGTGAAAGAAAAGAAATAATCAAAGATGACTCTATTCCCCCAAGCCATTCCTTTAACCATACTTTGCCAACATGATGGTGGAGAGGCAAGCCGGAAACTCTCGGCTTGGAAATTTGGCTAAAAACCAATTGGAAGGCAATCAGTAAGCAAATATTTGCCAAATGCTTCCAGGTGGTACTTAATTAGTTCATATGCTGTACCCTGTGAACACATTCAGCTCTTCAGAATCCAGCATAATTTGCAGTGTCTTTTGCCATGGTAATATCACTGTTAGAAATATAAGTCAACTTAATTTTTGAATCCCTGCTTTATTCCCCCTTCCTACCTGCCACCCCACTCAACCCAGCACTTCTGAGCTGTTGGCTTTAAGATTCAACTTCCCTTCTTTCAAACAGGAAACTTTTGAAACTTTTACACCTTTACAAATAATACAGATGAAATCAAGTTACACTCATTAAACAAGTATTTATTGAGTGCCTACTATGTACTAGAAATTGTGCTCGACATTGGTTATACCAGAGTGAATAAGACAGTGTCTGCCCTCAAAGAGCTCAAAGAATATGTATATTGGAGGGGTTTACTATAGCGTGATCATTTTCATGATAGTAGAAAGCCTGTACAATGGCACTCAAGAGAGACTTAAGGATATAACCAGAAAAAAACTCCTGGAGGAAGTGTTTTCATTGAGAACTGAGAGGTCAGAAAAAAACAAGCCAGAGAAATTGGAGTGGGACAGAATAGGATATTCCAGGTGGGAGAAAAAGCGTGACCTAAGATCCAGATATGTATATAGTTGGGTTCAGGTGAAATGAAAATTAGCACATGACCACTGAGTGAATGAGCAATATGAAATTTAATTTTTATTGTTAGTTAGAGCTGTTTGAAAAGGAGGGCGGAATCCAGAGTGGAGTGGGTTGAGGAGGAAGTAGAAGGTGAGGAAACCAAGCTAATGAATAGAGACAACTGTTCGACTGCGAAGGCAAAGAGAGAGAGAGGCTAGTAGATGGATAAGGATGTGGGGGTGACAGAGAGGTTGTTTTTGTTTTCCCCAAGAAGAAAGAGAATTGAGGAAGTCAAAATGCGAGAGGAGTCCTTTGGAGAGAAGTTGAATTCAGAAGAGACGGAGTGAATAATAAAAATGTGTAGTTTTTGAAAAGGTGAGAGGGGATGTAATCCAAAGCTCTGATGGAGAAACTGGCCTTAAACAGGAGAAAGAACAACATCAATATTGTAGCACAATATAGGCGGGAAGACAGATTGGTAAGGGAGGTTTACATGCTTGCATTGAGTTGAGAAGTTCATGTCTGATGGCTTTTCTTTTCTCTGGGAAGGAGGGGAAGGTTTGTGGTCAAAAGATGGTTGGGGAAGGTTCTCGTGGGGAGGGGGAAGGGTTTGCAGATGACTGTTGAAGTGATCATAAACTGGTGTAGGTGGTCGTAAACTCCTTGTAAAGTAAGCTGCTTTTGTGTGATTTTCTCCATTCCATGTTTGCCTGCTTGGGCTTGGAAGAAAGCTAGGAGAGAGAAATCAGTGTTGGGGCCTTTGGGGTTATGATTACTGGAAACAATTCAGCATTTCTCAAACTGGTCTTTTTTAAAACATTCTCCTAACAGATGTTACTAGGTATATTGATTTTAAAAAAAGTCCTTAGTCCAAGAAGTTTGGGAGCACTGCTTTATACTCTATTCTTAATATACACATGAACATATTTGAAGTTCTGAAGGTCTTAACCCAGTTAAATTTAGAATAGCCAACTTTTTCAAGCTTAGTTGCATCCAGAATGATGTGTGTGTGTGTGTGTGTGTGTGTGTGTGGCATATGTTAAGGTATCATAGTTCAGTTTACAATGAGTTGGATAATCAAGAGTTTCCTCCATTCACTTTATCTTTATAGGAGCCTTTCATTCAGCACATTTACATGATCTGTAGTTAGTCATTTAAATCACATTGATTTGGGATGCAATCAATGAATCCCAAATGTTCTCCTGAAATGTACCTCATTCTTAAAAAAAAAATATATATATATCTTAACTAATAAAAGCATAATATTAAAATTAACCGTTTCTTCGGGACGGCCTAAGCCATATCCACCAGCCAATCAGAGTGACTGTATGCAAATTAGCCCAGCCAAGATGGCGGAGGCTGCAGCCCTGGTGTGCGGCTTCTCTGGAGCTGCTACTTCCACCACCTTGGGAGCCTCTGTCCTGGAAAGGCATCTGGCGCCCTGGGCCGGCTGATGCCTTCCCAGGCGGAAGCCTCCAGGGCGCGGGACCAGCCGGCTGGACCCCGCGGCCCCCTCCCAGGCGGAGAAGCCTTGTGGGGGGGGCAGGGAACCAGCCGGCGGGACCCTGCGGCCCCCTCCTGGGAGGCCGATGGGGTGGCCAGCGCCACCCGATGGGCTTTCCAGGCGGAGAAGCCTGGGGGTTGGGGGGACGGGACCAGCTGGGGGACCCCAAGGCCCCCTCCTGGGAAGCCTATGGGGTGGCCAGCGCCACCCCATCGCTTCCCAGGCGGATGGCCCGGAGGGTCAGTGGGAGCTGTGGCCAGCCTGAAAACTGCCCTTAGCCCCTCACCCAGGCTTGCCACACCTCCTGGGGTGAGGGTCTCCACTGAGGAGCTTGACCAGCCTGCAAACAGACATTGACCCCTCACCCAGGGTGGCAAGGCTCACCAGCAGGTGGACATCCCCAGAGGGGTCTCAAACTGTGAGAAGGCACAGGCCGGGCTGAGGAAACACCCACCCACCCACCCCCACCGCTCCAGTGCACAAATTTATGTGCACCAGGCCCCTAGTATATATATAAAATATATTAAAAATATATTTTTTTATTGATTTCAGAGAGGAAGGGGAAGGGAGAGAGAGACAGAAATATCAATGATGAGAGAGAATCACTTATTGGCTGTTTCCTGCACACCCACTCTGGGAATCCAGCCCACAACCCGGGCATGTGTTCTGACCAGCTGTCGAACCATGACTTCCTGGTTCAACATTCAACCACTGAGCCATGCTGATCAGCCTGCTCTATATTTTTGTAATGTCTACTCTGCCACTCTCTTTGAGATGACTTGAGTGGGGACCAAAAGAGCCTAGGTGTGGCATCTCCCCAGTCAGGACACTTGGCTGGTAGTGTGCTATTTGAGTGAGACTAAATGTGATTGAATGAGGATGGAAGAGAAATCTATTTGAATCATCAGCTCTTCATCCTTCATGTATTATTCTCTGATTAAAGTAGGGTTTCTCAACAACTGCACTACTGACATTGTGGACTAGAGCATTTTTTGTTGGGGAGGGAGCTTTTCTATGCATGGAGGGAGATTTAGTAGCATTCCTGGCTCCTCTGCACTTAGATGTCAGGAACACTGCTACCCCAAGTCCCAAGTTGTGACAACCCAAAAGGTCTCCAGACATTACCAGATGCCCCTTAGGGCGGGGCTGGGGGGCTGGGGGTGGGGAAGGGATTGCCTCCAGTTAGAACTTCTGCTGTAGAGAAACCAGAAGATCAGGAAGTTATCCATCTCCTAATCAATGTCAGTATGATGAGCAATGCCATAAAGGGCTTGTGACCTACTGTTAAGCCTTAATGAAGATGCTTCCAGAAATGATGGAAGGCAGTCTGTCCTTGAGAGCCAAGACCAGGTGTTAGCATGATATTCACAGCTGACATTTAGTGAGTGCCTGCGTGTGTGCCAGACATTTGCTAAGTGCACTCTGTACTGCCATTATTGTACCCACCCTACAGCTGGAGGATCTGAGACGTGGAGATGTTAAGGGACTTGCCTGAGCTCACCTAGCTGACAATAAGAGGCACCTGGGCAGCGTGGTTCCAGAGCCCATGTGCTCATGAGCACATAACCATTCTGTCATACTGTCCTTCCTATAACATCTGTACTTCTTCATTCTGTACAAATTCAGCATAGCACCGAGCACATGACAGATTCTCACTAGACCCTTATTGTTTCTGTCTATATTGACATTAGCATTTAATGGGCACTTGGCTCCAGATGTCTGCTGCACAAGAGCCTGTGCTCAAACGTCATTTTCTCTATAATAACATTCGTTATCACCCTCTTTATAGCATTATTGTACTTCACACCTAGCTCCTTATCCTTATCTACTACTCCTTGTAATATATATGATTGATATTTATTGCTTCTTGTGCCACTCCCCAACTGAAATATAAGCTGCATGAAAGGAGAGACTTTGCCTGTGGTTTATTACTGTATCCATAGCACCTAGGACATACCGTGGCATATAGTAGATGCCCATTTAATGTATGAAATTAATGAAGACACCCTTTAATGGAAATGCTATATTCAAATCTCCTTACTCTGGTTATTTATCATTACTTTTCCTTCAATACTGCATTTAAAAAGTAACCTTTCTCTTAATGACCAGGAACATTTGTGCAGAAGAGGGGCAAAACCCTCGACAGGTTATTGGGAATCCTAAACTAATGTCTATCAGAAATTTACTGTTATCTGGTCTTTGTCATTTTATTTGTTCATTTTAATATTTATTTATTTATTTATTTATTTATAATATTTATTTAATATTTATTTATTTAAAATTTATTTATTCATTTCAATATATTCATTTTAAATTTTGCTTTGCTGGTCTATGGAAGTAATTCAATAGAAGTCATGATAATGTACATAGTCTGTAAAATTAATTTATATTTAGCTTGGGTTTACATCACATAGTAAATTATCTAATATAATAAAAGAGTAATATGCAAATTGACCGTTACCTGAGATACCTAAGCCACGCCCACCAGCCAATCAGAGTGGCTGTATGCAAATTAACCCAGCCAAGATGGAGGCTAGCAGCTACGGAGCTAGAGCAAACCAGAGGCTTCTGTTGCAACTGCCTGCCTAGGCTGGCTGAGTCTCTGCTCATGGCCATGCCCACCAGCCAATCAGAGCGGCTGTATGCAAATTAACCCAGCCAAGATGGAGGCTCGCAGGGCGGCTCTGCACTGGGAGCCTCCGCGGCCAGCATAGCTGTGCCAGGTGTGTCAGCTCAGTGGGGGGGGTGGTCTGGCCTGGGGCCTCCTCGGGGCATCCAGGAGTGCCTGTCCCAGGTCCGCTGCCTGGCTCCGCCCCCCGGGGGCCTCCACCAGGCGTGCGGGAGAGTGGGTCTTCCTCGGGGCTTGCAGGAGCAGTTGTCCTGGGTCTGCTGCCTGGCTCCACCCCCCGGGGGCCTCCATGAGGTGTCCAGGAATGCCTGTCCTGGTCTGCTGCCTGGCTCTGCCCCAGGGGCCTCTGTAGGGTGTCCAGGAACGCCTGTCCTGGGTCTGCTGCCTGGCTCTAACCCCAGGGGCTTCTGTGGGGTGTCCAGGAACGCCTGTCCTGGGTCCGCAGCCAGACTCTGCCCCAGGGGCCTCCGTGGGGTGTCCAGGAATGCCCGTCCAAGGTCTGCTACCTTCATCTGCCCCCCAGGGGCCTCCACAGGGCGTGCGGGAGCATCTGCTGCACAGTCTGGAGAATCTGAAGCCAGTCCGCTGCCCAGTTCCACCCCGGGTGTGTTTGTTCAGCAGCAGGGCCCCACCGAGGGATCCTGCACCAGCATCCACCCCTGGCTTGCCACCCAGCTCTGTGCCAGGTGTGTCCCCTCAGCGGTGGGAGCCCACCAGGCGTGTGCGATCGTGGGCCCTCCGGTGGGAAACGTCCAGGCCTGCACTCACCAGCCCTCCCACCCCACAGTGCACAAACCCTGAAGGGGCTGTGGGCAGCCTGAAAATGGCTCTCAGCCCCTCACCCAGGCTGGCCAGGCATGCCAGCAGGTGGACATCCCCCCCGAGGTGTCCCAGACTGCAAGAGGGCACAGGCCGGGCTGCAGGACCCCCACCCCCCGAGTGCACAAATTTTTGTGCACCAGGCCCCTAGTAAACTATATTTAAAAAGTCTTAAATCCACATCTGGGGATATGTTTATTGACTTTTAGAAAGAGGGAGGGAGGGAGGGAGGGAGAAAGAGAGAGAAACATTGATGGAGAAACATTGCCTCCCATACGTGCCCAACTGGGGATTGAACCCACAACCTAGATGCTGACCAGGAATCAAGCCCCAAACCTTTTGGTATATAGGACAACACTCCAACCAATGGAGCCACCTGGCCAGGCCTATAAACTGTTTTTTGAGAAATATGTTACAGTCCATATAATGAAAGATTTTTGCACAAAAATAATCAAAAGTTGGTTCAGCCTTCCCATCTCTCTCCGTAACTACTATTCATAAGTTGAAAAGAATCATTTTAATTAAATCATATTTACTAAAAACTTAGCAGTTGTTCTCATTCTCTGGATAATGAAGCCTTCTAGTAACACAATTAAATGGCAGTCAGTCGAAGCCCCTTTGTTTCAAAATGATATCTTTCTCACCCTCCAAAAAAATATCTAAAATGTTTTGAGTCCTTTCTCTCCCCAAAGTGGAGGGAGGGCTTAGGGTAGGTGCCCAGTATGGTTTTTGTAAAAATATCAATTGCTGACCTGAAATAAGGCAGTTCAATCAACTTTGTTTGATCTAGACACAAGAGAGCTTATTCTCCAAACTTGCATAACTAGCCCTGAGAAATTGAGATAAAATGCCCCCTCATCTGTGTTTAAACATCCTCAGATCCCATGCAGCTACATAGGTTGAGGAGGCAAACAGATGCCTTTCTGTTGCTTGGATTTAGGGATGGAACAGATGTCTCCAAATTACGAAGGATGTTTAGCAGAACACCATCTTCTAGGCTTGTCACAGGTTCTCAGCTCCCCAAACTCCCCCTATACTACAGTTGGTGTGCTGCCACCTTCACTACTGAATTCCAGTGTCAGCCACCTGAGCACATGGACAGGAGACTAAGTGCGCACTAAGTCTTGCTCAACACTGGGTCCGATTTTTAAAGAGGTTATATAGCATGGCTTTATGCTATAGCTACACTGTCTTATGTTTGTGGAAGCAAGAACATTTGCCTGGAAGATCCTAGGCTCTTGAGGTGGGTGTAGAGTGGCTTGGATTTGGATGTTAGAATAAACTCACTCCTTTAAAGCCCCATATAAATTAACTTCAAAGACCCAGCTGGCAGAGGTAGCTACTTAAGCATGTAGAAACAAAAGGAAAGATGAAATGATGTTACCTTTTAAGTTTGGACAGAATGAAATATTTTTAAAGTTAGGACTCAGAGGTCCATGGAGTTGCAGGTAGACTTAGACCTTCTTCCAATGCCTTCCAACCTGAGGACAGCAGCCATATCAGGAGTAAGTGGTATAGACACTTGGCATGCCATGAAATGTCACCTGTCCTGGAGCAAGAAGGCCAACAGTGCTGGTGCCCATTGCCAGGCTGGCCATGAGAGAGTCACTTGGTCACTTGTTTTATATAATCCCACCCCCTGTCCTGGGGGATTCCAATTGCAGCAGAATGCATTTTTGATTGATGATTCTGATACACAGCTAGATCCGGGGAATGTCGCAAAGACTTTTCTTGTTAGGAGAGGTGACCAGGAAGGGCTCAGTATCACCAGTCATACTGGGACTGAGGTCCTCTGGCTGAGAGATCAGATTTAAAAAACTCCTTGCCCAAACTCTAGAGTGATGCAAATGGTATCATCACAGCTTATGCCTCACACAAGAAAGAAAGGGTTTGGTTGCTAGTTGTCTACTTTCTACAAATTCTTAAGAGGGCAATGTATAAATCAGTATTGATCAGTTTAGACTTACTTTATCATCTGACACTGGACAGCTTGGTAACTTTTCTAGGTGTAGGTGATCCTATCCTATATAATAAAAGCCTAATATGCTAAGTGTTTGGTTGTCCAGTCGGTCATTCAATCAAAGCATAATATGCTAATGAATGCTAAGGCTGCTCAACAGCTTGCTATGATGTGCACTGACCACCAGGGGCAGACACTCCAACCAGTAGGTTAGCTTGCTGCTGGGGTCCGGCTGATCCAAACTGATCAAGATGGGCTGGACAATTTCTGGCGGTCCAAGCTGGGGTGGGTGCTCCAGGCACAAGGGACGGAGAAGTGCTGGGTCAGTGGCGAGAGGCCTACAGCATTTGCTCGTTGTCGCGATGAGTTTGCCCCTCAATCCCAAACCTTTCCTCAATGGATTAACAGGAAAGCCAGTAATGGTGAAACTTAAGTGGGGAATGGAGTACAAAGGCTACCTAGTATCTGTAGATGGCTATATGAACATGCAGCTTGCAAACACAGAAGAATACATAGATGGAGCCTTGTCTGGACACCTGGGTGAAGTTTTAATAAGGTGTAATAATGTCCTTTATATCAGGGGTGTTGAAGAAGAGGAAGAAGATGGAGAAATGAGAGAATAGCATCTTTTGTGGGGAATTTTTTAAATATATATTTCTAGATAATAAAAATTTGTTAAAAAAAAAAAAAAAAGATGGGCTGGACACACCCTGGAACCTGCCTGTGGTCCCTCCCTGGCTGGCCAACCTCCCGCATCCCTCCCTTGCCTTGATTGTGCACTAGTGGGGTACCTTAGCCTGGCCTCCATCCTTGCAATCTGGGACCCCCAGGGGATGTCAGAGAGCTGGTTTTGGCCTGATCCCACAGACCAGACCAAAGGACCCCACTGGTGCATAAATTTGTGCATCAGGCCTCTAGTATAATAAAAGGCTAATGTGCAAATCAACTGAATGGCAGAATGACCATTTGTTACCGCGCACCCTGACCACCAAGGGGCAGATGCTCAATGCAAGAGCTTCCCCCTGGTGGTCAGTGTGTTCCCACAGGGAGAGTGGTGCTCAGCCAGAAGCCAGGCTCATGGCTGGTGAGCCCAGCAGCAGTGGTGGGAGCCTCTCCCACCTCGGTGGCAGTGCTAAGGATCCCTCGGGGGATGTCTGACTGCTAGCTTAGGCCCACTCCCTGCTAAGCTGGAAGGTAGACATCCCCTGAGGGGTCCCGGCCTGCAAGAGGGTGCAGCCAGGCTGAGGGACCCCCTCCCCCACCCCCCGCCGTGCACAAATGTCGTGCATTGGGCCTCTAGTAGATAAGAACGAGAAAAATACCTATGGAAATGATTATGCTCTTAGGTTGGAATCCTTTAAGGAGCATTTACTCTTTTTTAAAAAAATATTTTACTGATTTTTACAGAGAGGAAAGGAGAGGGATAGAGAGTCAGAAACATCGATGAGAGAGAAACATCGATCAGCCTCCTCCTGCACATTTCCCACTGGGGATGTGCCTGCAAGGCACATGCCCCTGACTGGAATTGAACCTGGGATCCTTGAGTCCGCAGGCCAACGCTCTGTCCAATGATCCAAACCGGTTAAGGCAGGAGCATTTACTCTTAAGACAATTAGCATAAAAGAGGACATTCCAAACAGAATCTTATTTTGGAATTTTAATGTTAACAGATGGTCAAAATCTTCTATGTATTAGGAAAATACTGAGGAAAAATGACATGGAAATCAGGCCCAGCCACCCCCTAAACTTAAGAGCTTGCTCTGTTGTGCAGATATTTTGTTTCATATTTGTGATAATGGATAACGGATGTCCATCCTCATGGGTAAGTGTCCAATCCTGTTCCCCACTCCCTTTTTGAATCTACTGGGAACTCTAGAACTCAAGAGTTCACATCCCTGTGGAATAGACTGATGGGCTCTTTACTGGAAGACCCATTTCCTGTCTCTCCCCTTTCCCATTGGGCAAGATATGGACAGAAAAGTTAATGAATTTACTTTGCTGATACTGTGGTATACACAGATAGGAAGGCTAAGGAGAGATGGCAATATTCCTTCTCCAGTTGTGGAATGTGCCACACACACACACACACACACACATACACAGTTACTGAGTCTCTTTTCTAGACCTGAATAGAGCTACAAAGCTTTCTTGGCTTGAGCATGTGTGGGCATAGCTTGTGCTCACGTGTTTATACCAGCAGAGCCATTAGCAAGGTTCACACATAAGCAGTCTTCAGTTAACATGGCTGAGGCTGGTGCCAATGGGAACAGAACCTCCTCAAGGGGTTCAAGTAGACAGAAGACCCAGTGATAGGTTTTTCTGCTCTTGCTCAGATCTGACGAGGCGGTAGCCCAGCAAGTTCATGGTATCACCACAGACTTTCTGAAGTCGAGAAACCTTTTCATAAGGCAAGGTCTGGCGCCAGGCCTGGGAGATACTGAGGGCATCCCTGGAATCTGTTTTGAAGGAGTGGCTACCCGTGCCCTTGCCTCGAGTGATGTTGTGTACCCAGGCCTGGAGGCGTGGCAAGAATTTCAGCCTTGCATATTCATACATTCGGGCAGTCTGGGCCAGGGGGTTCTGGACCACATCCTCATAGCGGACGAGCAGGTAGCGCTGCTTGAGGGCTTTGGGCAAGGTCTGCGCAGCCTTATAGATCGCCAGCTGGCTTTGACAGATAACCTGCATCATATAGTAGGGTTTGTCGTCGTCCTTGAGTTTCTGCTGTTCCTGTCCCATCACAATTTGGCTGTCAATCATGAGTTCATATGTGGTGCGTTCTCTGGAATGGAACACCGCCCGGGGGTCCCGCACCAGGTGCACGATGTGCAGATTGAGGGACGGGTCCCTCAGCAGCGGGTAGAGCACCTGCAGGTTGAAGAAGCGCACCTCCTTGAGCACCACGTGGCTGTAGTTGCGGCAGGCCTTCTCCACCATCTCAAAGGGCTGTTTGCTGCATAGGATCTTGCAGTGACCCCTCGGTACGATGCTGTCCCGTGGGAAGGCGTTGCAGGCAGGCAGGGAACACAGAGCCCGGCTGGTTTCCCACTGGAAGAGGCTGGACTGTATTCGGGGACTAGGTTTCATGTAGGCATCGAAGACGCTCATGTCACACAGAAAGATGGACCGTATTAGATCCCGCACCGCCATATGCAGGTTCCTGGCGTTGCTTTGTGTGAAGGTCATCCAGACGTGCCAGGCAGGCTCCATCAGGTAGAAGACATCCGGGTGCTGTCCAAAAAGCTGCCCCACAAAAGAAGAGCCAGAGCGCCAGGAAGAGAGGACCAGTACATGCATGGGCTTGGGCTCCTCCCTCGTAGACAGGAAGTTGAAGTTGTGGTTGTACAAATGGATGTATAGAATGAAGATGGCCATCTGGGAGACCAGGAACAACAGCAGGGGCCACATTTTGGGGGGCAGTACCATCGTGCTGAAGTGGGAGACCTTTAAGGAACAAGCAGAGGGGCTGTGTTGGGCTGTTGTTTTGGTGTCTGCCTTCTCTTCCCTCCTCAGCCAAAATCACCTTCTCCCCGACCCCCACCGGAGAGTAATGCCGAGAGCCGGAGCCTTCTTGCAACCAATTGCACAAATCCTCCTCAGAGTCAATTCCTGTCTCTTGCAATTAGTGTGTCAATAAGTTTATTTATTTTAGGCTCTTTACCTCCTCTCTCCTTGTCTTTCTTGTCCTTCTTGTTATCAAAAATTTCTAAACTCTGCCATATTTCATCAATGTAGGGGGACAGCTCCACACTGGCCCCTGGTGACATGCACGTCTTCACTCAGGCTGCTAGGCAAAGCTTAACTGCAAACTAGGCAAAGCTTAACTGCCCAAGTTGTGGTTGAAAGCCCTCTGATTCCTTTGGAAACTAAGGAAGATAAGCTGGCTTATGAAGAACTACCATGAGGCCACCCTCTTTTCTTGAGATTGCCACATTACCTTTCTTTACCTCAATAAAGCACAGTACTCTCAGTCCTCTGAAGGTTATGGCTGCAACTACAAAGCTGATTGGCTTTAATTTGGAGTTATCTCCTCAGTGTCACGTGGGCCCCCTGATTTGTTATCATCCTGTGGGACTAGGAACATGGGGAGCTGACTCAGTGCTAACCTCACATTATGTGTAGGTAATAAATTATCTAAAGCTATTTAGGTAGAATTATCTCTTTACAGCCAACTCTGTAAAGTGTGGTGAGCCAACTTGAGCTGCAGTCATGCTACTGTGGCCTATTAGAGACTGTGCTGCCGCTTGGGGGATACTGGGCCACTTGACACAACCTACTCAGGACTGCTTAGTATGGTTGGGCATGCGTGTACTGGACAACCCTAGGGAATGCTATATCATCGAGAATTTAAGATACTTATTATTTAAAAAATGTTCTGGTAGGTAACAGTAAACTGATTTTGTCTGACAGAATAATTAGATTGATTTGCTAGTTGTTAGATCCTATATAATAAAAGGGTCATATGCAAATTGATCGACTGATTGCTATGATGCACACTGACCACCAGGGGGAAGATGCTCAATACAGGAGCTGCCCCCTGGTGGTCAGTGTGCTCCTATAGGGGGAGCACTGCTGAACCAGAAGCCAGGCTCAGCAGTGGTGACAGGAGCCTCTCCCATCTCCACGGCAACACTAAAGATGCCTGACTGACGGCTTAGGCCCGCTCCTGTGGGGAGCAGGCCTAAGCTGTCAGTTGAACATCCCCTGAGGGCTCCCAGAATACAAGAGGGTGCAGGCTGGGCTGAGGGACTCCCTCCCCCGAGTGCATGAATTTCATGCCCTGGGCCTCTAGTGTTAAATATTTAGAGAAGCGAATTTCACTTTGTGATTCTCTGTAAGGCTCATACAGAGACTGGTGGCAGTCCTGAGCTACTCCTGTCACAGTTAGGGCTCGCTTTGTGTGAAAAGACCATGGTTCTCAGCGTCATATTAGAATACTATTCCATGGGAGATCTTAACCCTCTTCAGTGGTTAAGATGATTCTGGATCATTTTGGGTGACTTACTGACATAAATAACTATTAAGAGATAAGATAGCCTTGGCTGGTGAGGCTCAGTTAGTTGGGTGTCATTTCATGCACCAAAAGGTTGCTGGTTTGATTCCCAGGCAGGGTGCATGCCAGGGATGCGGGCTTGATCCCCGGTGCAGGGCATGCAGGAGGTGGCCAATCGATGTTCTGCTCTCACATTGATGTTTCTCTTTCTCCCTCTCCCTTCCTATCTCTCTAAAAATATTTTAAAAAAGAGCTAAAATAGCTTATTTCACAAAGGATAAAATGCTAATAGTAGCAAGGTGCTAATTTACATACCATTATATAACCCAGAAGTTCTTCCTTTAAGCTTTAATAAAGAAGAGAAAGCATATTTCTAGACAGTAACTGGAGCTGGATTCAGGGTTGCTATTTTCCTGGTGACAGGTCTTAACACAGTTTTTTAAAAAGTTTTTACTAGGTAATAGTCACATAGTTCAAACTGTTTTTAAAAATACCATTAAGTATTCAGGGATCACTTGATGAATTATATAAATGTCAAAGCACTCTGCCATACACCTGAAACAAAAATAAAATCATACTGAATGTCAACTGTAATTGAAAAATTAAAAAAAAACCCACAATCAAATAAACGAAAACACTATACAGAAATGTATCATTATTATGGACATTAAATCCACAGATTCAGAATTTAAAAGAAGGCTTCCTAAGATTCTCCAGGCAGAAAGGAAATAAGGGGATATTTGCCAGCCCACAGCTTGCCTGTCCCTCGGTCTGTCACACACTGCACGGTGGGCAAGGGGAAGTCCTGTGACAAGGAGTTGTGTCATAAATTCGAAAACTTCTAGAGCTATTTGTAAACAAAGGTAATGACGGACTTTTCAAAGAGGCCACAGTATTGTCCTGGGAGAAAGAACACCTAAAGCGTTGATCTGTTTCTGAAGCAGTAACCTCTTCTCTGTTACTAACAGCTAATATTTACCTGTGAGCTGGTGTTTTGTCATCACTGTCAGTGAAAAGTCTACCTCGAGCACCTGTCCTCCATCTGCCCATTTCTAAACCTGCTCCCAGATAGCAACTGAGTTCATTTATTAAGTTCTCTCAGTTGCTCTTTTTGCATACATAAGGAAATTCAAATGTACGTGTGTTCTTCGTTTTTCGTTCTTTATAATGCAGAAGGTAGCAAGTTAATCCACACTCACTGCACCTCACTTTTTTAGCTTAACAGTATGCCGTGGAGAGCTTTCATGGCCATATGTAAAGTGTTTCCTCATTCTTTTTTACCACTAGAATAGAATAGAATACTATTGTGTGGCTATACCACAATTTATTTACCAGTTTCCTCATTGATGGACTTTTGGGTTATTTGCCATTTCAAAAACCTCAATAATGACCTTTATATTTATACATCATTACTCACGTATATAAGCTAATTCCCCAGCAACAGAACTGCTAAGTCAGAGAGCACAGATATAAGTATCATTGATATCTATTGCTCCTGAAGCCTTGAAGCTGGTCACAAACCATGCTTTAGGTCCTGAGTTCCAGCGATTGTAGGGAGTGGAGTTCAGAGGAGGAACTGGGCAGCCACGGAGGTGGCATTTGGAGTTTATAGTAGAGCGTTCTTGGCCAGTTAATGGGCTTCCCATGGAAGTCCCCTGAACCTTCTGGGAAGTGTGCAATGACCCAAGCCAAGCCTTGTGTGTCAGTGGCACAGAAACCCCTCTCTGTCATCCTTTACAACAATGCATTTCCTCCCTATGTGCCAAAAGGAGCCAGCGAGGATCATCTCCCCTTGGTGGCCAAAAGTGCTTTGCTATATGCGAGGGAAATGCCAATGAGTTGTAATCCCTGTCTTGGCCCTTTTGGTTAGAACAGGAACAGCGAGGGTGTGCTCCTAGTTCTTTT
Organism: Murina feae; assembly: GCA_004026665.1. NCBI lineage: Eukaryota > Metazoa > Chordata > Mammalia > Chiroptera > Vespertilionidae > Murina > Murina feae. The sequence continues at coordinate 17,917 of PVJC01012916.1, forward strand.
CAACTTGAGCCCAAGTGGAAATGACTAGACACCAGGCCATTATTGATAATGCCCCAACCACTCAAAGACTCAAGAGGTGACTTTAGCAAGAGATGTCCTCCCAAAGGCAATGTGAGCATGAGGAAAGTTTGGAACAAAGATAGGAAACAATGGAGCAAAAGAGAGGAAAGTGAAGAAGAAGTGACCTGTGCACAATTATAAGGAAACTGAAATAGAATTTTATAAGTAGCGTGTATCGTCAACTCAGCAAAAAGCTCGTCTTTCCTTGGGTTAGACAAGTAAACGTTTCAAGGTTACCCATTTCCTCCCCATAATCCCAGCTTTGAGCCAACTCGGTGTCCTGAGCAAGGCCTTCTGACTCTGTCCCCAGTTGTCCTCAGAAGTTAGTCATTCTTGCTTCTCAGGAATTCCCATGGAAACCCTTTAATTTATTTCTCTGTTTTTCCCCCCCATAGGCACTCTCCCTGGCCAGAAAGAAAGTATGCTTTTGTCAAGTGAGTTCCATGTTTTATCTCTGGGATCGAGGCACATCCTGGAACTAGGCAATATGAGGGGCTGACCAGAACTGCTAGGGATTGCTTTAAGGTGCATCTTGGCAAAGCTCATCTCTGCAGAGACTGTAGTAAGTGGTAGAGATGGACTTTTTTTTTTTAACCCGGGGATATTTTTTTTTTATAGATTTGAGAGAGAGAGGAAGGGGGACAGAGAGAAACATCGATGTGAGAGATAAACATTGGTCAGTTGCCTCCTGTATGCACCCTGACCAGGATCAACCTGCAATCTGGGTATGTGCCCTGATCAGGACTTGAACCCTCAGCCTTTTGCTGTACTGACGACGCTCCAACCCACTGAACAACCCAGGCCAGGCGAGAAGGACATTCTTGAGACCCTGGGAGAAGCTAGGTGATTTGGCTCTGGAAGAAAAGGCGCCCAGCAATCTCTTCCAGCCACTACCTTTCCCTGATGGTTCTACACTCATCTCCTCTGTAGAGCTTGACGTTAAAAAGCATTTTTAGGAAGTCTGTGACCTGCCTCCATGTCAGAGTCCCTGCTCCACCTTCCCAAGTGCTCTTTTCTGGCTGTTCAATTGCATGCACGAATCACGCCCGCCCTGTTGTCCGAATCCTAAATCTGCTCACCGCTGGCCTGGCTTTGCCAGTAAGTACTAGTAGCCTCTCTCTTCTGTCCCTCAGCTCTCACATCAGCCACTGCTGCCCACAACTACCTTTTCAACGTGCAAACCGGTCACTTCCCTCCTTAAAATCCTTCAATAACTTTTGGGAGGAAGCAGAGTTTACCACCCCAAATTATGCCCTTTGGAATCTTGATTATTTTAAGTTGGTTACTTTTTTTTTTTTTTTTTAAAGAAACAGAGACCCAGAAAGAACTTTTAGCCGTTGCCTTAACTGAATAACATCATTTAGCTAGAAGAGCTGCTCCAGCGGGGAGCCTCTTATGGACAGATAGCTATAATTTGCAATAAACTAAGTATGATCAAAGTCCTCTCTGTGTTCCATTGTTAAAGATGCCCCAGCAAATACTTCTGTACTAAATGTTTGCTTTTCCTTCTTTTTTTTTTTTAAATAGGCTGTTTGTACTTATTTAAAAAACACACACACCCATGCATATAATTGGACCTGTGCAGTTCAATTCCATTTCAAGGGTCAACTGTATTTGTCTTTTTTCAACTGGCTTATTTGCTTAGCATAATGTTCTCAAGGTTCATACGTGTTGTCAGGATTTCATTCCTTTTGTTTATTTTTTAAAATATGTTTTTTATTGTTGATAGTATTACATATATCTCCCCCCTTTCTCACATTCCTCTCTTCTCCTACCCACCCTCACCCTCCCATCCCCAGGTCTTCACTAACCGATTGCCCGTGTCCATGGGCTATGCGTGTAAGTACGTAAGTTCTTGGGTTTATCTCTTCTGGTCCCCCCAGCCCCACGTAGAGGTATGTCAGTCTGTCCATACCTCCATGCTTCGGGTCTTATTTTGTTGGTCAATTCATTCTGCTCATTAGAATCCATAAATCAGTGAGACCATGTGGTATTTGTCTTTCTCACTTTGGCTTATTTCACTTAGCATAATATTTTCCAGGTCCACCCATGCTGTCTCCAAGGGAAAGAGAGCTCCCTTTTTGTAGCTGCATAGCATTTCCATAATGTAAATGCCCCACAGCTTTTTTATCCACTCATCTACTGATGGGCACTTGGGCTAATTCCAAATCTTAGCTATTATAAATAACGCTGCTATGAACATAGGGGTGCATATATCCTCTCTGATTGGAGTTTCTGGTTTCTTGGGATATATTCCCAGAAGTGGGATCACTGGGTCAAATGGAAGTTCCATTTTTTATTTTTTGAGGAAACACCATACTGTTTTTCATAGTAGCTGCATCAGTCTGCATTCCCACCAGCAGTGTACTAGTGCTCCCTTTTCTGCACATCCTGGCCAGCACTTGTTGTTTGCTTTTCCATCTTTATGTGAATTACCTGCCTGCCTTTTAAAGTCCTAACCACAACCCCTCCAGCTCCCTTCTCCTTAGCTCAAGATGGTGTATAAGCCTTAACTGCCAGATCTGTCTTTGAGCCTCATACTCTCATGGAACCCCCTATGGAAATGTGGTCACTTCCTCCTGTTAATCTCCCTCATGTTAATTTGATTATTAGTTCAGTCAGAATTTAAAAGTATAGAAGAAAAAATTATTTTTCTTCCCCCACACTTTCTAACCCATGCAGGATTACGTCAAAATCCCCAAGTTTTGTATCCAGGGTCCTTCATGATCTGATCTTTGGTTACCTGTCACTCCCCTCCTTTTGGTGCCATAGGCTCCAGACTTTACTTTAGTTCTTCCCAACTTGCCCTGTTGGTTAGAAGCCCCAAGACATTTGCAAGACTACTTCTCCCTCAAGATTGCCCACATAGCCGTTTTCTCCCTGAAAGATATCTCCCTTCCTCTAAGATTCAGTTGTTCCCCAAACTTTCCATTAGCATCCACCTCTCACTCTATAGTCAACCGTTGTAGAGGAATGTCTCCCCCTTGGTGGTTGTAACTTAAGGATAAAGTTTATGTCTCATGTTATTTACAGGTACATAAAACTTACAAGTGATTAGGGCTCAATAAATACTTGTTGATTTAAATAAATAGTTGACTGTGGGAAGAAGCAGTTACCACAAAGCAGATAAATGAGCAAGATGCATCAGAGACAGAAACTTATCCTTTTCTAAAATGTACACGAATGTCTCTTTAATAACTAGTTACTAAAAGTTAGGTGAGTCCATTGAGTATAGAGCACAGAACCAATAATATCTTAATTGCATGGAGCAAGATACTAATGTATACATCAGAGGCATAGGTTCAATCCAATATGGCACAGTTAACCTCACTCCAAAAACATAGTTATTACACTGAGCACGTATTAATTAAAACTAGGGGGAAATGAACATTATGTTAAGAAATATTTATTAATAAGAAATAAAAGCCCCCCTGCAGAGCAACAGAGTACTCAGATCACTTCCCTTGCCGTAATCAGCCCTGTTAGTAAAAGAAGAAAAAACCCTCAGCATATCCCATCATCACTGCCCCCCCAAAAAAAAATAATTTAAAAACATGTTGCCTCAGTGATAGGCAAGGGTTATCATCTTGGCACACAAAGGACACCCCATCATTGAAGAGTCATGAGAACTTTAGGATCTTGACATAGGGGTGGTGCCTATGTCATCACAGGGACCACGAAGCACCAGGTTGGCGACCCCACTGAGCAGCCTGATTACAGAGGGTTGAATTATAGATGTCCCCCAAAGCGGTTCCATGTAGCCTCTTAGAAACAAAATAAATCTGAGAGAAAAACAGACAGACATCAGTTTTTGAGTCCTGTATTCCAGCCTCTGGCACATTCCTAACTTAGATTCCCCAGTGAGATTATGCCTTTACAACCAGGAGCAGAAGATATGTGCATAAATAGAGAAGTGAGAGAACAAATAGAGCAGAGCTGGCTTGAGGAAACCAACACCACACATATAGCTGTAGGCCTGGGAAGCCTATGGAGATAAGCACCCGGGCACAGGGTGTCCGTATGGTAACAGACTATAACTAGGCTGAAAGGACCAGGAAGACAGGACCTGGGTCATTGGCCATTGCTATGTCTCTAGTGCCAACAACAGTGCCTGGGACATAGAAGGTGCTCAAGAAACATCTGTGGAATGAATGAATGAACATTTGTAAAGCACTTTTTGCTGCTTAAAGTGCCCTCATTGACCTGGCTATAAAGGAAGATGGAGGCCAGATATTTTTATTTTGCACGTATAAAAGTATTTCAATTCTAGTTAGGAGTTCCAGATTTGTCCAAGGCTGTGCAAGATAGAGATCTCTTCTACGTTGGCTGATGTGCTGGTCTCATAACTTAGTCTTATTTTCCATGCTAATGGCGCTCCACAACTTCGAAAGCTCTTTTAGCCACAGACATAACAATAATCCAGTGAGATATACTAATACAGACACACCTCATTTTATTGCACTTTGCTTTATTGCACGTCACAAATACTGTGGGTTTTTTTTATTGTTTTTCTTAATCCTCACCCAAGAATATTTTTTCCTCATCAGTTTTTAGAGAGAGTGAAACTGAGGGAGGGAGGAAAAGTGAGGGGAGAGAAAGAGAGAGAGAGAGAGAAAGAGAGAGAGATGAGACACATGGATTGTTTGTGTCCTTTCCCCCCACCCCACCCTGTACATTCCTTGACCCTGGGATCTGAGCCAGGATCCAACCTGCAATCTAGGTATGTGCTCTTGACTTGGAATCAAACTTACCATAAGTGCATGGACCAATGCTCTAACCTCTTACCAACACCAACCAGGAATAGATACTATATTTTTTAAAAATCGAAGGCAAGACCTCCACCAGTAAAAAGGTTACAGCTTGCTTTATTATGAGACTCTTGATTGCTGTGATCTGGAGCAGAACCAGAACCCGAAAGGTCTCTGAGGTACGACAGTGCAGGACAGTGGTGGTCCACATCCCCATTTTTTTAGAGTAAGTAAACTGAACTTTGATTAATTGATTCAGTAGTGAAAACAGCCCTGCCAGAACCAGAACTCAGGTCTTCTGGGTTCCAGGTCCCAGAAGGTTCAATTATCACACTACCCTTCACCTAAGTTAGGGAACACCTGCAGCTCCCTGCACCTCTGCTCTGCCACTCCCCAGCACCTGCACAGCAAAGCCACAGGAGGCACGGAGATTTGAGTTCCGAAGCAGGATCTGAACAAGTTAGATGCTTCAGGGCACTGGCTACAAAATACACATCAAAACAGACCCTCTTAGGCAAGGAGCCATGTGGATGGAGGAGCTACTGGCAGGAGCTTGCGTTTTCTCTGGGTGGTTCTCCAGGTGAGTCTTTGTCAGCCGCCCTCCCTTTATGTTATCACTGAACTCCCAGTTTAGCTGTCGCGGTGACCTGACACCCACTCCTGTGGCCCTGGGATAACAGCCCTGCTTTGGAGGTGTATACAGAAAAAAACTGTTCTTACCTTGTTAGTGGCTTAAGCTTCCCCACTGCTTGAGAGGCTCGCTGCTAGCCAAGCCCAGCAGCTTTTCTCCTCTGACTCACTCTCTTCTCCGCTTTCTCCACCTCCTCTCCCTCCTCCCCCTTCTCCTCCCTCTCCTCCTTCCCCTCCGCCCTCCTCCTTCTCCTCCTCTTCCTCCCCTTCCTCTCCTCCTCCTGCCCCTCCTCCTCATTGCACTTTGCATACCCAGCTTGTCTCAAATGAAATTCCACTGCCCTCTCCCTTCTGCCAAAGAAATGACCCACCTTCCAAGGCAGGGTTGAGAAAGCCTTCACTCCCAGGGAGCCTCATGAGGCTCGAGGGGTGGGGAGACTGGGGTGAGCTGGAGATGGTCCTGGAATGTTCACTCCTTTAAGCAGCTGAAAGGTTAACGCCCTTAGGGCAGAGTGAAAACCAAAGGGGCACCCTGGAAAACTGGGAGCTGAGGTTGATGAGCAAATCCCCCGATAGTTACAACCAAAATGCCACAGAGTATGAAACCTGGTTTCTATCTTAACATTATTTCTTGTAAAAACAAAAGTGGGGGGTGATGAGAAAGCGATGTCTGGATTGCATCTGACTGCTCACTCCTTATTAAGGGGGTAAATTTTCTTTATTTTTTAAATTTCTGTATATTTAACATTTCTGTCCTTCTTGCAGGAGGTAATAACTAGGTGTGTTACCTAAATGTAAAAACTGCATGTATGGGAGGACATAGAAGCATTGGCATTTAGTTGGGGTATAGGAAAAAAATTTTCCCCCAAGAAAAAAAAGAAATGAATTAACATAAAAGAATATAGCTTCTTACTAGCTACATGTCCTCAGGCAAGTCACACAGTTGCTCTGAGCTATTTTACACGATTGTTGTGAGTGTAAAACAGTAGAGGAGAAAACTCTTTATAACACGTGCACAAATACATGTAAATTGTGGTGGAATGTAGTAAATTCATTGACTTTCTTTATTATTGAACTAGGGGCCCGGTGCACAAAAATTTGTGCACTTGGTGGGGGGGGGGGTGGTCTCTCAGCCTGGCCTATGACCTCTCGCAGTCTGGGACCCCTCAGGGGATGTCCACCTGCTGGCATACCTGGCCAGCTTGGGTGAGGGGCTGATGGCTGTTTGCAGGCTGGCCAAGCCCACCAGTGGGAACCCTCACCCCATGGGGGTGTGGCCAGCCTGGGTGAGGGGCTGAGGGCCGTTTTCAGGCTGCCCACAGCTCCCATTGACCCAAGGTCCCAGTGAGGCTGGCTGGAATCAGGTTTCTGGGGTTTATTTATCTTCTATAATTGAAACTTTGTTGCTTTGAGCAGAGGCCCAGCCGGCCTAGGCAGGCAGTTGCAACAGAAGCCTCCTGTTTGCTCTAGCTCCGTGGCTGCCAGCCTCCATCTTGACTGGGTTAATTTGCATACAGTTGCTCTGATTGGCTGGTGGGCGTGGCTTAGGCATCCCAGAGAGATGGTTAATTTCAATATTACTCTTTTATTAGAGTAGATTAGTAAATCTTTATTGTTCAGATTATTACAATTGTTCCTTTTTTTACCCCCCATAGCTCCCTTCCACCCAGTTCCCACCCCACCCCGTGCCCTTACCCTCATCCCACTGTCCTTGTCCGTAGGTGTCCAATTTTTGTCCAGTCTCTTCCCGCACCCCCCACATCCTCTTCCCCTGAGAATTGTCAGTCCATTCCCTTTCTATGCCCCTGATTCTATTCTATTCACCAGTTTATTCTGTTAGTCAGATTTTTTATTCACTTGATTTTTAGAGTCACTTGTTGATAGATATGTATTTGTTGTCACTTTGTTGTTCATAATTTTTTTAAAAATATATTTTATTGATTTTTTGCAGAGAGGAAGAGAGAGGGATAGAGAATTTGAAACATTGATGAGAGAGAAACATCGATCAGCTGCCTCCTGCACACTCCCCACAGGGGATGTGCCCACAACCAAAGCATGTGCCCTTGACTGGAATCGAACCTGAGACCCTTGAGTCTGCAGGCCAATGCTTTATCCACTGAGCCAAACTGGTCAGGGCTGTTGTTCATAATTTTTATCTTTGCCTTTTTCTTCTTCTTCTCTTCCTAAAGAATACCCTTCAGCATCCTATATAATAAAAGGGTAATATGTAAATTGACCCTAACAGCAGAACTGGGAATGACTGGTTACTATGACACACACTGACCACCAGGGGGCAGACACTCAATGCAAGAGCTGCCCCGTGCTGGTCAGTGCACTCCCACAGGGGGAGCTCTACTCAACTACAAGCCAGGCTGACGGCTGCCAGCATAGCGGTGGTGGCAGGAGCCTCTCCCGCCTCCTCAGTAGCACTAAGGATGTCCGACTGCAGCTTAGGCCTGCTCCCCACTGGCAAGTGGACATCCCCCGAGGGCTCCCGGGCTACCAGAGGGATGTCTGACTGCCAGCTTAGGCCCGATCCCCCATGGAGCAGGCCTAAGCCAGCAAGTGGATATCCCCGAGGAGTCCCAGACTGTGAGAGGGTACAGGCTGGGCTGAGGGACCCACCAGAGTGCACAAATTTTTGTGCACGGGGCCTCTAGTTTCATATAATACAGGTTTGGTGGTGATAAACTCCTTTAGCTTTTCCTTATCTGTGAAGCTCTTTATCTGACCTTCAATTCTAAATGATAGCTTTGCTGGGTAGAGTAATCTTGTAGGTTCTTGCTATTCATCATGTTGAATATTTCTTTTTTATTTTATTTTATTTTATTGTTTAAAGTATTACAGGTAGTAGTAAATATGTTTCCTTTTTTTCCCATTGACCTTCCCCTGGCCTCCCCTACCCCCCGGCACATGCCCTTACCCCAGCCCCCCAGTGTCTTGTGTCCATTGATTATGCTATATGCATGCATATAAGTCCTTCAATTGATCTCTTACCACCCTCCCCCAACACTCCCCAGTCTTCCCACTGTAGTTTGACAGTCTGTTTGATACTTCTTTGCCCCTGTATCTATTTTTGGGTTCATTAGGTTATAATGTTCTTTATTATCCATAAATGAGCGAGATCATGTGGTGTTTTTCTTTCACTTCCTAGCTTATTTCACTTAGCATAATACTCTCCAATTCTATCCATGTTGCTGCAAATGGTAAGAATTCCTTCTTTTTACAGCAGCATAGTACTAGCAGCATAGTGTAGATGTACTACAGTTTTCTAATCCATTCATCTGCTGATGGGCATTTAGGCTGTTTCCAAATCTTAGCTATGGTGAATTGTGCTGCTATAAACATAGGGTTGCAGATTCAGACATTTGGGCAAATCATCCCACCTCTTTTGAGCCCTGGAATATCAGTAAAATAAGGTGTAAAGTATCAGTGTGCAATATGTATACACCTTACAGAATTTTTGTGAGCAATTATGATTGGACCAATGCATATAATGTCCCAATGTGATATTATGAGTTAAAAAGTGATAGTTATTATTGAATCAAATAATACTTTCTTCTTACACAGCTGCTGGCTCATTTTCCAGGCCTTGAAAGAGAGTGCAGGCAGAGATGTCTGAGTTCTGGGGTAATCTAGGCAGTATCTTCACTGGTTTCCATTAGCTGAGTCCCCGAAGGCGTTATCTCTGGTTCAGAGGACCAGCCCTGTGGTGGTTCCTTGTTTTGATTGCAATTGTGTGGCCCTTCCTCCCTCCCCATTTCTCTCTGGCGGGAAGGAAAGAAATGTCTCTTCCTTTGTACTCTGTGCAGAGATATAACTTGAAGAGCCAGAATTGGGCAGTTGGTGGTTTTGCATGTATTCTTATTATCAAAGTAAAATTGCTAATTAATAAAAATTTTGAAAAATATAAAATATATAAGGAAGATAATATAAATTCCTTTATATTTTGCTAACCAGAGAAAGTGATTGTTGATCCACCCTCCCACACACACCCTCTCCCCTACTCCACGAATGCAGAAATCTGTATACCTGCGATCTCACAGGAAAATATAGGCTTGCACTTGTTTTCCCTTTGTCTTTATTTTTAAAACATTTACATTATGAAAGTAGGGCATAAAGGTACAATTTAACTAATATAAAGGCACTACCACTTTAAAAAAAACTTTTTTTGTTTTTGTTAAAACTCACCTGAGGATATTTTTTCCATTGATTTTTAGAGAGTGGAAGAGAGGAAGAGAGAGAAACACTTGGACTGGTTGTCACAGGGGTTAGGGGGCAGGGGATTCAAACTCCTGTCCAGGTATGTGTCCTTGACCGGGAATCTACCCATGACTCTTCGATATGCAGGCCGACGCTCCAACCACTGAGCAGCACCAGCAGTGGCAATTCCTCATTTTTCTTTATCGTTTATCACCTTAAGCAATACAATTAAAAGTTCCCCAGTTTGACCTTTATTACATAGAATCATACCCCATGTATTCTTTTGTGCTTTGCTTTTTAAAATTTCTCATTATTCTTATAAGATTCATCATATTGTTACAATAGTTATAGTTTGTTTGTTTTTTTATTACCGTAGTAGAGGCTAGGGGCACAAAATTCATGCATGGGTAGCGTCCATAGGCCTGGCCAGCGATCAGGGCTGATCGGGGCCTTCCGGTTGCTGGCCACCGGCGGGGACCTTCCTTCGTTGTGCACCACCCCCTGGTGGTCAGTGCATGTCAGAGTGAGCCATAGACCTCCTGGTCTCCCCGTGGAACTCCGGTGGGGACACTTTGCATATTAGCCTTTTACATGCCTAGATAATATTCCCTGTGTGAATATACCACGATTTGTCCATGATGTTGTTCATGTACAGACATTTAAATGGTTTATGGTTAAGAGCTGTGACTACACATTCTAGACATGTCTCCTGGCACATTTCCGTAGAGACATGGGAGGGAGGTTGGCTTTGATTTTTTCAGTCCACACTGTATCATAATCATCTACCCATGTCAACAAATATTTATGGAAAACGTTACTTTGAGAGGATTTACCATATGCCAGTATTCTAGTGCTCTATTGTTAGACATTTAGATTGTTTCCAATTTTCCCCCTGTTACATATAAGTCTGCGAGGAACACAGTGATCTCAATAATTAATGAAGCAACTAGCACAATCCTCGGTACAAGTAACTGCCCCATCTCTTACCTTCCATGTAATACCACAGATCTTGGCCCCTTTAGTCTGTGATTTATAAATCAGGAAAAACTTTTGGAAAGATAAGGCAATTAGAAAAAAAAATGGGGAATAAAGACCCAGGAGTTCTTTATAAAGTCCAATCTTGTACGTCTTTGATGGTTCAGCAACTTGAACCATCATTTCCTTATCTGGAATAAGGCCAGGACATGACCTGAGGATTCTACATCCAAGTTTTCAAAAACTTCCTAAGACTAGAGATAATCCATGATGCAATTTGGGGAGGGTAAAGGGTGTCTTTTGATGGATTGTAAATCTGTGTCACATTGATCCCCAAGGTCTGTCTATTCTACTACTAAATGTCTAATTTTCTCCCCTTTATGACCACTGTCTTTGCTCAAGCTCTCAATTTTTTCTTGCTTGAATTTCTGTCAACTCAACTATTCCCTCTAGCTCCAGTCCTGCCCCTTCCAGTCTCTGCTCCACCTGTAGCTAGAGTGATCTTTCATTGTGTGGATCTGATTCCTATTACTTCTCTGATGAAAACTCTGCAATGGAGCTATTATAGATAAGCTCATCCTTTTTTTAAGAGCTAGCCTCTCTCTACTCTCTATCATAATCTCCTTCATGCAATAAATTCCGAAAATATTTTGAGGTACCTACTACATATCAGGGCCTGCTCTTGGCCCTGAAAATTGCAGTGAACAAAAACAGAATTCTCTGCCTTCCTCTGGCCAGTGTGGCTCAGTTAGTTGGAGCTTCGTCTTTTATAGTGAAAGGTCATTGTTGCTTCCTGGCCAGGGCACATACCAGGTTGCAGGTTCAATCCCCAGTCGGGATGTGTACAGGAGGCAACTGATTGAGTTTCTTTCTCACATTGATATTTCTCTCTCTTCCTTCTCTCTCTAAAATCAATGAAAACATACCCCAGGGTGAGGATTAAAAAAAAATTTCTCTGCCTTGTGGAACTTGCATTCTGTTGGGTAGGGGACAAACACATCAATAAAATGTGTAGCATATCAGCTTGTAAGTGCAATGAAGAAACATAAGGAAAGAAGAAAACAGATTGTGACTTGGGGGTGGGTTTTCCCCATTTTAAACAGAGGGGTCAGGGAAGGTGACATTTTTGGGAGGACCTAAAGGAAGTGAGAAGAACAAAAAAGAAACTAGCTGAGGAAAGACCATTCCAGGCAAGGGAACAACAGGTGCAGAGGCGATAAGGCAGGCATCACAAGGAAAACAGAGTGCATGACTGGTCAGAGTTAAGGGGGCAGGAGGGTATTTAAAAAGGAAGTTGAGAGGTAATGATAAGCAGGGTGGGGCCAATTGTGTAAGGTCCAGTAGTCCTTATTAGTGGGAATTTGACTCATATTTAGAGTGAAATTAGAAGCTATTTTTTAAGGAATGACTTGTGTTGTAAAGAAATCATTTTGGATATGGTGAGGACAATAAACCATAAGAGAGGGTCACAGATAGAAGCTGGAAGATCAGCTAGGAGGCTAGGTAAGAAACCAGTGGCTTGTATCAGAGTAGTAGAAGTTTAGGTATTGGATTCTGAAATATATTAAAACATTTTTTAAAAAGGTAGAGTCAGCCCTAATCAGTTTGACTCAGTGGATAGAGTGTCGGCCTGTGGACTGAAGGGTTCCGGGTTCGATTCCAGTCAGGGGCATGTACCTTGGTTGCAGGCATATCCCCAGTGGGGTGTGTGCAGGAGGCAGCTGATCAATGTTTCTCTCTCATAGATGTTTCTAACTCTCTATCCCTCTTCCTTCTTCTCTGTAAAAAAATCAATTATATATATATATATATATATATATATATATATATATATATATATATATATATATTTTAAAGGTAGAGTCAGATAATTCACCAATGAATCAGCTGTAGGGAGGAGAATAAGAGAGGAGTCAAGGCTAACTCAAGGATGTGGTTGCCATTTTCAGAAATGGGAATAAATGGGTTTGAGGTTGAAAATTGGGAGTTTAATTTTGGATGTATTAAGTTCAAGATGGCTGTTGGATATTTAAATGGAATATTGAGGAGGCAGTTGGATATATAAGTCTAGCGTTCAGAGCAAAGGTCCAGGTTGGGGATATAAATTTAAGAGTCATCAACTGAGAATGGTATGTAGAGCAATGAAGCTGGATGAGAACACTCGAGAAGAATGTGAAGATGGAGAAGGGGACAGGGAAAACCAAGAATGAGTCATCAGCAGGTTAAGAGGAAAATAGTGAGCATGGTGTTCTGGAAAGCAAGAAAATGTTTCGAGGAGAAAGAAGTAATTAGTTGTGTTAAAAGCTTCTGAAAGATTAAGAAGAATAAAGACTGTGTATTGACCATTGGTTAAAGAAGCATGGATATCATTAATGACCTTGACAAGAGGATATATTCTGTGGAGTCGTAAGCATGAAAATATGAGAAGAAAAGAGTTGTAGATAGGGAAGGTAGCCAATTCTCCAGTTTAAAGGGGAGGAGAAATGGGACAGTAGTTGGAAGGGAAAGTAAAGTCAAAAGACAGTTTTTTAGATGGAAGAAGTAACAGCTTGTTTATTTGCTGGTGGGAGTGATCCAGGAGAGAGGAGAATGGTTATAGTGATGAGGAGGTGTACACAAGTGAAGAAGTTGGCCAGAACTTGGAGTAATACAATTTCTTCCTCATGCAGATAGGTGCAGGATGCTATAGTGCGACTTGGTGGATATTGTCCTATTGTTTTATTTTCTCAGTGAAGTAGGCTGGGGAAAGAGTTATGGAAAGTTTGAGGAGAGAGGAGAAGATAGGGAATAGCCATCTATGAGGACGGTTTAGGGTGATGTAAGAAGGATTGATGAGTGACATCGGTGGCCTTTTCTAAGCGAGTGCTCACAGGTAGTTTAGTTGTGCGAGTTCTCCAGCCATGGGCTGGCATAGGTGGGGAGTTGGGTTTCATCAAGGCTTGTGTTCTGACAGGAAAATGCACTGAAGTAAGAGAGGGGAAATGGAACCAAGGGTACATTCAAAGGAGTGATTATAATAATGGGCCATGGAATCTAAGGTGGGTGAGAGGTGAAACAAGGGCACGAAACTGAGATAAGGGGGACACGCTTTGGGGAGGAAAGGCGGTCACGATTTTAGCACGTAGCACTCTGGCAGGACCAGTAATAACAGTGGGAACAGGTGGGAGCAAGGTTGGAGAGTGACAGTGGCCGCATGACTCGGATGAGGTCAGCATAATCTGCTTAACATCCAACTCAAAGCTGGACAGTTTTAGGAAGGAGGGAGGCAGAGTGGTCTGGAAATAGCAGTGAGGAGCAAGGAGGACACCTACTCCACTGTGGGATGGGGGAGAAAAACAGCCCACTCTTTCGAGGGCTGCAGAGGAAGCAGTGTCCTCGGAGGAGTCCTAGGCTTCCCTCAGAGCAGGAAGGTGAAGAAAAGAAATTCGGACTTTGTAAAAAGAGAGATTTTTGTTGATACTGATAATGAATTTTGGGGGGTTTCAGGAGGTGGAGGTAGGAAATGGAGTCAAAAAAAGGATGTACAAGGCCCATTGGGGTGAAATGCAAGAGATAAGGAACCTGGGCTACTTGTGTGACTCACATAAGCCAGGATAAAGGGAATAATGATAATGGATAATGATGATTTCAAAGTAGATGTTGGTGGCTAAACTGTGAATACCTGGGGTTGTGAAGGATTTGCCAGAAAAGTCTAAGGTACTCATAGCAATGACGATGTGGAGGCCAGGGGAGGGGTATTACCTTACCCAGAGCACCTGAAATCCTAGACTTTGAGAAGCCATCCTGGAGGTAAGTAGTATCACCACTTCTGCTAAGGAGGTAAAGCCTTTGGAATCAGCGTGGCCAAAGAAACAGGAGTTTTGATTGAAGGAAGAAAGGAAAGTAATGGTGGAGCCTGAGTCACTGAAGGGTAGGGCGATTCTGCAGAGGATTTTGCAGGGATTCCTGGATGCTGACCCAAATGACAAAAAGGCTACAGGTGCTCGATTGGAGTTGTTGCTGTGACTCAAGGATGCTGTTAGATGCCATCTTTCTGTAGAACTTAAAGCTACTGTCTATTGCCTCATGGTCATAAGAAGGCTGCTGCATATCTAGGACTCTCACACCCAAATTCCAGATAGGAAATGGGGGGAAAGTTTATAGGTGGCGGGTATATACCTCATATGAAGCAAAAATGCAGGAGTACTTATAATCTTCTAAATTATTAGGTCTTGTGGGTTGATCAGAGAAAAGCACCTCCGCTCATAAACCCTTTATGATTTAGCTAACTACCATCCTCTCTTTCAAGGTTCAGCTCAAGTCAGCATGAGTTAGGTGCCCCAGGTCTAACTACTTAGAGCCTGTGATAGATTGCAGTGACCTCCCCAATTCTCCTGTCTTTGTATTCATGCCCTGTGCCATGAGTCTGATTCGGGTCTTAGCCACGAAACTCGCTTTGACCAATAGGACATTTTAAAGCAGAGGCATAAAAATCCCTTGTGCGGTCAGGTGTGCTCTTCCTCTTGTGTCTAAGCCACTGCCACAAGGATGAGAGACACATAAAACAGAGTTGAATCATCATAATAAGGCTATCCTAGATCAGCGCAGCCACCCCCAAACCAAAGGCACCCAACCAAAATCAGCAGAACTGTCTAGGCAACCACCCCAGATACCTGAGAAATTAATAGTTATCATATAACACTGAAGTGATGTGGTTGGTTGTTACTCAGCATGACTGTAGCATTGGATAATTAGTGTCCCTTGGGCATAGCTCTGTCATAAGCCTTAACCCTGTCTCTCCAACTAATGGTGGGGAGTCCCTTTAGGAAGGGCCACCTTTTTTCACGGTGCTGGGCACATGGAAGATGCTAAGTGAAAGCTTGGGAAAGGAATGAATGAATGAGCCTTTGTTCAGTCTTTAAGAAGGAACTTTAATGCCTTGCTCACAGCAGGTGCAAAACTCCTCATAACCACACAGTGTAATCAAATGAACCCACCCACAGAAAACCTGGTTCAAAAAGGTATGTGAAGCTACAATATAAATAAATTCTCATCACAGATTAAGGTGCTTTTCTCCTTCAAGTACAATGGCCATTTCTTAAACATTGGGTACTCTATTTTAGATTTTATTAATACTGTATAGATTAGTTCACAAGTAATCTAAATCCTTTAAGTACACTTTAAAGGGCAGAATGTAAATAAGTGGATATGACTCAGTCTAGATAGCCTTACTATTATCTTCAGTACATAATACCAAACCATTGTTATTACTGACATTTCCTAATAAAGTCAAGAAACTTGAATTGCTTTTAAAAATGATATTATTTATATTAACATAAAAAATAAAAAGAGAGGTCTGCAGAGGAAAATATAGCTAGTAGCCTAGCCATTTATCGAGTGGGATCATGAGAACATCATCCTTATAAAAGGTCAGCATCGGTTCTCTGCTCCTCCTGTTTGTCAGCCACGTCTTCCTGTGCAGTGCCAGCTGCAACCCTCAGACATGATGGTGAGATGAAAGTGAGTGTTTTGGTCATTTTGGGTGCTTGGTCACCAGGGCTGCTTTTAACTCTGTCAAAGTAGATATTGTCACCATCAGTGACCCCTTCATTCACCTCAAACACATGGTGTACATGTTCCAGTATGATTCTACTCTTGGCAAGTTCAAAGGCACAGTCAAGGCTGAGAAGTTTGTCATCAATGGAAAGTCCATCTCCATCTTTCAAGAGTGAGTCCCGCCAACATCAAATGGGGTGATGCTGGTGCTGAGTATGTTGTGGAGCTCACCGGTGTCTTCACTACCATGGAGAAAGCTGGGGCTCACTTGAAGGGTGAAGCCAAGAGGGTCATCATCTCTGCCTCTTCTGCAGATGCCCCCATGTTTGTGATGGGCGTGAACCATAGCAAGTATGACAACTCCCTTAAGATTGTCAGCAATGCCTCCTGCACCACCCACTGCTTGGCCCCCCGGCCAAGGTCATCCATGACAACTTTGGCATCATGGAGGGACTCATGGCCACAGTCCATGCCGTCGCTGCCACCCAGAAGTTGGTGGATGGGCCATGTGGTGTGATGGCCAAAGGGCTGCCCAGAACATCACCCCTGCTTCTACTGGCGCTGCCAAGGCTGTGAGCAAGATTATCCCTGAGGTGAATGGGAAGCTCACTGGGGTGGCCCTTGTTGTCCCCACCCCCACTGTCACTGTGGATCTGATCTCCCACCTGGAGAAAGCTGCCAAATACGATGACATCAAGAAGGTAGTGAAGCAGGCGTCAAATGGTCCCCGTAAGGGCGTTCTGGGCTATACTGAGGACCACGTTGTCTCCTGCGACCTTAACAGGGACACAGTGGATCCACCTTCAATGCTGGAGCTGGTATTGCCCTCAAGGACCACTTGTCAAACTCATTTCCTGGTATGACAGGGAATTTGGCTACAGCAGCAGGGTGATAGACCTCATGGTCCACATGGCCTCCAAGGAGTAAGAGCCCCTGGATCACCAGACCCAGCGAGAGGAAGAGAGACCCTCAGCTGCTGGGGAGGCCATGCCTCAAATGGGTCCTTCCACACACGGAGAATCTCCTGACCTCCGGCTCCCATCCCAGACCCCTGAGGAAGGGGAGGGGCTTGGGGAGCCCTACCCTGTCAGGCACCATCAATAAAGTTCATGGTACCCCCTCCCAAAAAAGGTCCCTGATCACATAGTATAGCATGTTTGGGGGGTACTGAGCAAATTAATTTTGCTAAAGAAGAGGGTTTCTGCAGAGAAATAATAAAAAGGCTGGGAGTAACTAATATGCTGTGTGCCAATTACATCTAAATTTTTTTCAAAAGACAGCGTATGGCAGGGCATTGTGAAGCCAAATATATGGAAATCTGAATATAAGATCAGGGGCATTTTAAAATCATATTTTACTCAGCAGGAATGTTATAACTTTTGGTCAAGGGAATGGCATAATTCTAGCAGTATGGCATGGGAAGGTTTTTGCAGAAACATGCTGAATAGTCATATTAAATAATTTATGCAGATGCTATCCCCATTTATTTTTAAATCACATGTCTCATTAAAGTCTAGATTTATGCTGGATGCCAATGACCAAGGAATTATTTTGAGATCATAGGTTTACTCCTCTCTTCCTGACAGTCATTTAGCATATTGTCCTTTGGGAGCCCATTAATTATTCCGCCTCCCCCCTCCACATCCTGCTGGTCCAGTTCTGTGAAAAACTAATTATAGCTAGGGGTCAAGGTCAGGAGTAAGAATGAATGAGACTCCATGTAGCCAAAACCAGAATCAACATTGGAATAAACTGTTCTAAGTTCCTTTTCTAAGAGCACATCTCACCTGAGTTGTAGCATTTACTTTCTGGGTGTGAAGGTGTCATTTTTTCCTTGAAAGGTGTTTCCTAACCCATGAATTTTATTTGCCACATGGGTGTCACTATTTGTTCTTATTTGAGTTGAACTTGGAGTCAGGAAGTATAAATATCTTACCAAAATTTTATGTCCTGTTAGTGATAGAAGAATGTCTTTTCACACTCCATTCCTCTATAACCTGTTTTCTCTAGAACATTCTCTCCACCTTACCCCCATTCCACCTTAAAAACTTCTATTCAGCCTTCTAAACTCTATCCAAAATGTGGGCATTTTGTTATGCCCACATAAACAAAAACTCTTTGAGACCAAACAGCTTGAGAATGAATGTACTGATAATATTTAATTTTCTTCCCGGCTCTAAAATGTAAGGGTTCTCTGCTTGGAAAGCAATTTAGATCATAAATAACTTTTGGAGGTGAGAGGCTCAGCAGTGAGCATCAACCCATGAACCAGGAGGTCACAGTTCGATAACCAGTCAGGGCACATGCCTGGGTTGAGGGCTGGATCCCCAGTAGGGGGCCTGCAGAAGACAGCCAATCAATGATTCTCTCTCATCATTGATGTTCCTATCTCTCTCTCTCTCCCTCTCCTTTCTTCTTTTTGAAATCAATAAAAATATTTTTACAGAGAAAACCAGTTTTTAAAAATCTGGACATACTATAAACTTAGATATACTCGATGTTGTATATACTATATATGCTGGATAAACTTTATATTTTTTGTTCCTTTGCTGGTGTTTAAATTTGCTGGTGATTTCTTCGTGCTCTTGCATTGTTTTCCTGGTATTTTTCCAGTCTGATGCATGTGGAGAAAGGAGGTCAGTGTAGGTGCTATCCTGACCCAGGTCACTTATTTGCTGTCAGATCTTTGGCAAGTCTTGCCCTGGGTCTCCTTGACCCACAGCTGTCGCAGAAGAGTAACACTTGCCTTTGTGGGACAGCAAGGAGGGAAACACAACACCCAGACAACAAAGCCTTTTAAAAAGTTAAAAGTCCTGCTTGGGGTCCTGGCTGATGTGGGTCAGTTGGTTGGAGCATTGTCAACTTTTTATTTATATTACATTCAAGCTACTCATAGGCATGGCCACGCTTGAGACCTTAGATTCACACCCAGTCCTTTGTAGTAAAGAAGACTGTTGGCGCCTGGCAGGCATGGCTCAGTGGTTGAGCATCCACCCATGAACCAGGAGATCTCAGTTTGATTCCGGGTCAGGGCACGTGCCCAGGGTTGCGGGCTCAATCCCCAGTTTGGGGCGTGCAGGAAGCAGCCGATCAACGATTCTCCCTCACCATTGAGTTTCTGTCTCTCTCTTCCTCTCTGAAACAAATAAAAATATATTAAAAAAAAAAAAAGACTTGGATTTCCATTGGTAGATCTCTACCCCAGATGTCTGTAGGTTTACCTGGGGCTATTTGTTGCCTCTCAGGAAGGGTCTTCCAGGCTTCCATGCAGAGGGTGTAAAGCCTGACTGATAGTGTTTGAAGCGTCAGGTGGGAGATAGGGCTGCAGTGGTGAGGCCCTGTGGTGCTTCTCCGTTCAGTATGCAGACTTTCATTCACCTTCTTGTTTTACTACACATAAATCGTAAATCCTCCGCTTTAATTTGGCCCTTTGCTATTGTCTCCCAGAGAATAAACCTCCTGTGTTACAGGGCTTGGGAGAAGTCTCTTGGCTGTGCTTGTGGGGATGGGCTCTGCAAGTCTAGTTGCTCCTTCTCTCTCTCCCGTTGGCTGTCTCCGCCTTGCAGAGTACGGTATCTGATGCCTAGTTCCTGAGCCTTTCCTGGAGGGTCCCCCTAAAGTGAGTCACTTCCTTCCTGTTATTAGACATTAGTCCTAACCACCCTCCTCCCTACTCCACTCCCATGCAAGGCTTCCAGTTTTCCCTGGTTAGCATATGTCTATCCCTTTCCATCTTCCCAGACTGGATGGACATCTCTCATTTGTTTTCATCTTTCTCATGCTCTCACCCTTGTAGATTCTCATCCATTTTGTACTTTTAGTGTCATGTTCCAGAGATGCCTGTATTCACCCGTATTCAATAAGCAGCTGCTCTCTAAGCCCACCAGTGCCACGCAGTGTAACACTCTGCAGTTGTTAAATGGGATAACAGCGACATGTCTGGACCTGTGACGTGGGCAATATAGAAAATTCAATGAAAAAAGAAAGCTGCAGGTTGGTATGTATGATGCGATTTTCATAAAAATTTTACATATAGTTCAATCACTGACGTCGTTCCTTTGTGATATAAAAACCACGAAAAGAACACACGGACACCACTCGCACCCACAGGAAGGCTGGCTGAGTGAAAATCCTACAACCAGAGAAGAGTCTGAGACTCAGAGGAGCAGCGGAAGCAAAGTACAGAGGTACGGAGGCGCGCGCACGGGCTCGGGGAAGGGCTGGTACCGGAGGTCGCGGTTCTTTTCCAAAACGGAGAGAGCCACAAGCTCCCAGCGGCTCTGAACTCCAGTTCCAGACGAGTTTTGGAGGTCCCACAGACACCCAGAGACTGGCATCAGGAGGAAATCCAAAACGGGTTTCTCTCAGCGTTGCTTGCAGCAATTACCGTGGGACACAGAGATCTGGCGTCTCTCAGCGCAGGGCTGAGAAGCGCCATAGCTGTTTGCTCCGCCCCGCCCGGCGAACTCCCTGAGGCCCCGCCCCTCCCAAGTGCGTCAGAGGCTTCTGCAGCAACGCCTCCTTAAAGATACAGGAACCAGCCCCACCCAGTGGCCAGAGAGGGACTAACCTAAACAAAACAGATCCTCAGGGAACACACCCGGGGCAGATGCAGTGAGCATAAAAGCTCCACTGAAACAACTCTTGCCCCATAAGGGTGTCTCCAGCACAGAAGTTCTCCCACTGTAGACACAGCTGACTCTCGTAACCAAGTGGCTTAGAGGTTAATCCCTCACAGTGATCGCCTAACTCAGCAAGGGACGCAGCCTAAATGCGGAGACAAAGAAGCA
>PVJC01012917.1:0-38881 GCA_004026665.1 Murina feae
GATTATATTATAAGAATTCTTACAATTGACATTTGTAAGATTTGGAACTAGTTAGATAAATAGAATAGTTTACAAATGTAACAGCAAAATTTTAAGCTCCCTGTGAGATTGTGAAGTATCTTTGCAATTGCCCTAGAGATCACTGGGATTTAATGAACCATCAAGCACAAAAGAATAGCTTTAAAAGATTTGTTAGATAAGAACTTTAATTGACTAAGTAATTGTGTTAAATCAAAATCGCTGAAAATAAGAATGTTTATGATATTATTTTCTTTAATTCTTGGCATGACAAGAGAACTGAGATGTCACAAGCCAATTGATCTACTTTACCACTTTGTAAGGCTGGGTCTCCTGAGAAGCAGACACTGAAATGGGATTAAATGTGCAAGGATTTATTAGGAAAAATGCTTGTGAGAGAAAATCAGTAGGAAGGTGGAAAAGGCTGAGAGAGTTGTCTGGCCACAGTAAATTTATGACTCTGAGTAAAGGGCAGAAGGAAGGGAGAAAGTGGAAAGAAACTTTCTAGGCTGCTATGCAGTTTCAGGAGAATGACTCAAAGTCAGCAGGGAGTCCCCAAGCCAAAGGTAGAATCAGAGGCATTGAGTATCCCCAAGAACGAGCCTGCCTTGGTATCTAAGAGCACTCAGGCCATGACTAGACACAGCCCAATGGACACTTAGACACAGCCTCAGCAGAGACAGTAATGGATTTCAAAGCACAGCTTGAACTCTTGGTCAATTTCCCTCCACATAGTTGGAGGTCTGACAAGGTTGTTACCATGGGCACCATGGTCACTTTGCTTAGAGGTCTCATGTGACACTGAAAGAAGCTCCTAGGAATTTTACTTTGATGGACAAAATATAATCGTGACCTGTGTACTCTAGTGGAATCTATAAATTTAATCATGTGGTTTCCTTCTATTGTATCTTAAATAGACACTCCTTATGCTACATTGTCAAAACCCATTTTAAAAGACAGTGATATCTATAGCGATAGGCAGGGAACTACTGCTTTTGGCAGGCAATGGCATCATTCATCCATCATCCATTTAATCTAACCACTTAAAAAAATTTTTGGCCAATGCCTAACTTCCCAACTTCATCTTTTAGACTATGCTTATTGCTTACTAATACTTTATGGTTCAATTAATGTTTTCTATTCTTTGAACAAGCCAAATGCTTTCCAATCTCAGAATACTACCAACTGTGGTCTTTGCCTGGAATGTTCTTCCCTCCAACTTTCACATGATAACTGCATGCACACTATTTAGATCTCAATGTAAGTATTGCCACTTCAGTGAGGTCTTGGTTGATTATCTCACCTGAACTAATACCTTGTCATCTGCCAATAACTATCCTATTATTAGTTTTATTTATTGGTAGTACTTACCAGTAACTGCAATATTTTTTTGTAGAGTCTTTGTTGATCTGTGTTCCCATAAAACTGAATGACTAATGTTCTCTATCATATCGTCAATATCTTAAATAGTACTTAATGCCTAAAACTCAATAAGAATTTGGGAATAATTAATTGACAAGATGTCTTCTATATGTAGAATGCAATAATGGCTCTGAAGACAAAGGTTTGATTCCTTCTCTCATTGGGATTATCAGTCAAAATTACCTTTTCCTCACTTTCCTAAGACTTTACCTTTTCTTATGATTGCTCCTTATACTCTTCTTCTTGGACCAGTTCATTATCATCTTTTTGGGCATTGGAATAGCTCTGAACAACACACATTTTATAACAGTAAAAACTTGATATTCAATAAGGCTATTTCTCTGGAACGTTAATTCTATAAATTTTTGAATAATAAAGGCTTAGATTTCATGCTTCCAGAAAAAAATAGGTTTTATATATCAAGATCTTTTTCAAATTTTTTTGGACTGATCACTGATACATGTAATCAGGAAATACCTTTTGAATGTCAAACACTTTTTTTTGAAATAATGAAGATAAAACAGAGATGCAAACAGAGAAAGCCCTGATCCAGCTTAGCATTTGTTGGGAAAGGGAGAGAAGCACTGCGGGGAAAGAAATGAGCATCACAAACAGACAGAGGCTTTGAATGGGAAATTGGAGAGAACTGCATATAAAAGGCTTTGCCTATTTACACATGTCAGCTTAGAGGTCCCATAGGGAGCCGATGTTTATCCTGTGATCTGAAAATGAGCAGGGGTTAAATAGGTAAAATTGAAAGGTAGGTAGGAAGGGGTTGTCAGCAAGAGCCTCTACCAAGAGGGAACAGCAAGTATAAGAAGACTGAAAGAAACTTAACTCTACAGGACCTGCAAGAAAATAAGGCCAAAGGAATTGAAAGGAACTACAGGACCTGCAAGAAAATAAGGCCAAAGGAATTGAAAGGAACTACAGGACCTGCAAGAAAATAAGGCCAAAGGAATTGAAAGGAACCATATCATGCAGTTGCGTAAAAG
This sequence comes from Murina feae, assembly GCA_004026665.1. Classification (NCBI taxonomy): domain Eukaryota; kingdom Metazoa; phylum Chordata; class Mammalia; order Chiroptera; family Vespertilionidae; genus Murina; species Murina feae. The sequence goes on from PVJC01012917.1 coordinate 2,436, forward strand.
CCATGCTAAGCTTTATTTTTTTTAAAAAAATTAATCTACCAAGAATGGCATAAACTATGTGTACGACTCCCAAGGCTGTTCTTCATGTGCTCTCTCTGGTATCCTAATGAGAAATGCCCTGGAAAACACTGCCCTTTGGTTAGGCACATTCAGAGTTAGATGGGCATAGTATAAAAAAAAGAAAACTACAACAACAACAACAACAAAAACGAGTAGTACAGTCTCTCATGACTGAATTGGCTGAAATTTGGAGCCATGATTTTGCAGGTGGTATGATGGAGAATGACAGGCCCAGAATATAATGAAAATTTAATTATATTCTTAATACAATTAAGCCATGAAATCACAAGGGAACGTAAAAATTAAAAATAGATCATCTACGCTGCTAGGTAACTGGAAACATTTTCACACTAGAGACCTAACTTCTATTACCAATGTCAATATCTATATCATGCTCTAAGATTCCATGTGGGTTCCACTAACGGAATTAGAACACAATAGGGTGGCAGAGGAAAAACACACCCTTATTAATAAACTCCTTTGGCAGGGTTCGCTCTCTTTCCCACAGTAGAGGAGAATGTGCTCGTCCTTTGTTGGCCTGAATTACATGCATCTTTTCTGAGATGAAAAGCTAATTTATATGATTCATGTCACATGTTTCCTGAAAGTGTAAAGATATAACCAAACAGGGGATAGCAGCAAAAGCACACAATTTTCCTTTCACACGATTGTGAAAGAAATGATTAAAAATAGAGTCGGGGTCCCGATATTTGGTACAGAGAACACGCTTATTAATCACTCCATTTGTTTCGCAAAATCTTTGTCCGCCACAAATGTTTAATTCCCTAACCTAATATAGTGTTTGGCGCAATTGACTCTCTCTCTGTTAGTTATGGCACTTTTGGAACTTCAGCAATTGGATATAGTTTACATTACCCAAAATGATTGTTTTACCTAATTTTTGCATTAACATTCATATGTATGTGTGTGTGTGTACACATTTTGAATAAGTATAAAGGCAGTGTTTATTAAAATACATTTTATTTTCAAAATTGAGCTATCAGCTATTAAAGTGTGTATACATTTTTTGGGGAAACCCTGCATATTTCCCAGTAAGCCATTTTGTTGTGACTTCAATATTGACAACCAGTATTTGAGAGAAAAGTCCCAAGTATTTTTTAATTTATCATACCTATGTTAAATTGATGATACTTCCTCTGAGGGGAGGAAGACCTGTTTAATAAAACATCATCTTCAAGGAAATGCACAGGAGTTGAGAAGAAGGAAAGGTGACCTATTTCATGAGTGGATCAACATAGCTAACTTGTTCAAAACAGACACAGAAATAAGCAAGGAACAACAGAAATTGTGTAACTCATGTAGAGAAGGCAGTATAATAGTCATCCTGGAGGATTTCATGATAAATATGAGAAAATCACAGCCATAAGGTGATGCATGATCTAAAGAAGAATAAAAGAATCCACATGACCAATGAAGCTGATGATAAAAAGGTTGAGAGAATACAGAAAGTGCTATGGAAATTCAGAGGTGGTGGATGACGCCATAGTCACTTTCAGCTGAAGAGACGTAACAGGAATTTTATTTTAAAAAGTGCAGCGTCTTTTCAAAATGAAAAGATGCATCTGCGTGAATTAGAAGGGTTTTGCTAAATGAAAAATGTTATTATGCGCTTCAACATTTGCCATGGCAACGGAATTACAGAACCTTGGAAGAAACAGAAACAGAATATGAGGTATTTTGGAGACAACTGAGAAACCTGTAGATACAGAAGCCTACTGACAAGAGTTTAATAGAGAACAAGATAGCTAGTAATGCAACATGTCAAGGTGTTCCACAAGAATTCAAATGTAAGATGTTATATAATCTGATAACAAAAAATACTGTTCAACTTCAAAAGTGTTTCAGGTATACGGAGGAAGTAGTAGCTGTAATGGAAGGTTTTAGAAATGTTGAGATGTTTTAAATGTAATCTTTAAATAGTAGCATAATAGCTATCACTAATTCATGGCTTCAATATTTATTGAGTACCTATGTATGAAGCGCTCTTGTAAGAGTTAAAGGCACCTCAAAAAACTAAAACTGAGATACAAAGATTTAAATAACATGTTCAGCTAGTAAGTAAAGCTGCCAGGATTGGATGCCAAGTAGTCTGACTTCAGAACCTAACCACAGCAAAATACTCCCCCTGCCCGTGTACCAGTCACTCTATTATGTTTATTATTTTATTCAGTACTCACTAGAGCCCTGTGACATATGGTTATGATACCCAATGATTACAGAAATAAACTTAGGTTTAGCCATTATGGGATAACACACTTTCCCCAAACCCACACAACTTTTTTTTTTTTTTTTTAAAGAAGAGGCAGAATCAGAAATTCAAAAATTTAATCCAAGGAAGTCTGATCTCAGAGCTCAAGCTGTAATTTATTATACTAGGTCCAGCATTTAGAAACATTTTGGAGAAATGTTGGTAAATACTAGATAAAGAATAAAAATTCTACCTAGAAAAAAATGAGTATCAGTATTTTAGCATATACCCTTATAACATTATTGTGTACTTTTGCAAAATTAAAAAATTTTATATATACATTTTAGAACGTATAATTTTGCATCAAATCATTAATATTTTGCAGCTTTTTAGGCACTCTTGGTAAATATAATTATTGGACAAAAGCTTATCTCATGGTTATATCAAAACGTATTTAATCTCTTCCAACATATTGGCACATCATTGGTAACTTTTGTCACAAACTTTTAAAGCTTTTGATATGTATTGATAAGTAATTTAAAACCAAGGTATAAGATTGATCATTTCACTGTGTCTTTATCAGCACTGTATAGTATTATCTTAAAATGTCATTCTTAATTGTGTAGATAAGAAATGGTATCTTACCTATAATGGATATTTTATTATGAGATTTTTTCCCTTAATAAATGTGCCTGGCACATTTATTGAGCATGCTCAATGAATATTTGTTGACCCAATTAATTCTCCTTTTTCATATGGATACAGCTTTTGATAACTGGGAAGATGCAATTGCAGGGGTGGCACTTGCATGTGACAACCATGTAAGAAAGACAAATAGCCAAGGAATGTACACAGACCTGATGGGCAATGTTCATGGGAAAGAACTCACAGAAACAAGAACCTGCAGGTATGTAGCTCCACAAATACTGCATTCTAGGATTTGAGTGAGATCTCGATTTTCTCTAAAGGGCTCTGACTCTTAGACTATGATGGTTTCAAGTAGCATGAGCACCAGGCAGAATATAGTAGAATGAGAGCTTAAAGAACCCAGCCCTATCTGGGGGCAATTCTCTATTATTATGCACATTTCTGCAGATCTTGCTAGTGAGGTGCTGACTGCCCTCTGTTCAAGATTGTCTTTTCAAGGATGTCAGTATACCAAACCACCTTGAGAGCTAGAGATCGTATATCCCTCTGGCATAAAGAGATTTTGCTAACAGCCTTGGAAAACAGAATAGTGTCTACTTCTACAACAAAGGGCAGGCGCATGCCTGTTTAGTACAGTAAAGATGTCTCCCCCAGGAGTGGAGGAAATGCATGTTCATCTCTCATTATAAAAGAGTCCGGCTTACTAGCTCAAAGTTTCTCTCCTGGATCAAAACGTACTCTATGTGCAGCTGCCATCTGACCCTCTTTATGTTCCCATGTAGGAAGTGAGGCTTGGGGACCTGATGCAAAATGCTGATACTTTGGCCTCTACTATTGCTGTAGTTAATAAAATAGCCTTCGTCTTTGACCAAGAAGTCTCATGTCATTCTTCAGTATCCATGAAATTGTGGTAACTACATTCCTAGCTTGCAAGTAGCGCAAAATCTCAGAACCTTCAGAGTCCTCAAAGTTGGGAAGTTAACCAGCCTCTCTCCTGGATGGGGTGGGAGCCTGGTTGCAGCTCTAAATTATAGTTAACTGGCAGCAATTTCTACCACATCAGTGTTCATGGTTGAGGAAGAGTAAGTCTTTCTCCTGCTACAATAGAAGAGAGGCTGAGTCTAAGATTTGTGGTTAATCAGGGTGATGGTCTCAGCAATGAACTATAGCTACCGGCATTCTATAGAAAACTAGGTTGGAGGGGGCCTGCTTTAGACAAGTTAAACCCTCAATGGCAGAAATAATGGGTGATCACAAATAAGTTAAGGGTCTGGCAAATATTGGTAAGTGAACAGAGCTAGTGAGAAACCAGTGATTAAAGGTGCTAGAAAGAGTTGGAATGTTGGACTAAACAGTCCTATAGTAGTCAGGAGTATTCATTGAGGGCACATGAGGCAGTCAGTTGCAAATAAAACAAGATACACTTTTTCCTTTAAATTTTAAGGGAAATAGAGAATAGGTGAGCAAGCAGAGATACTCTGATGTGTTAAGAAGGAAGGCTGTTAGTGCTCACGCTGAGTTTATTTTGGGGTATAAAAGTGAGAGAAAGAAAAGTAGAGTGAAGCAGGGTAGCAATCATCTCGGGTAAAACTGCTGCTGTTGGAATTTTAACCCTGCGATTCTGGCTTCTGTACACACCCGCTTGCATAAACAATAGGGTAGTTACCTCAGTTTCCAGATTGAGACCTGGAAACTCACATAAATCACCCCATTGTGTTGCCAGCCCACATCGCAAAGGTTGTTCTCCTGTATCTGAGGACCAGAACCGCAAAGCTGCTTTCCTGAACTCAGTGGCCCTGGGAATACTTTCCAGTGACTAAGTGGCTCTAGGAACTGAAACTATAGATAGCCTTTAGATTATTAACTTTGCTCAATTCTGCTTCTGTAAAACTGCTTTTGCAAGGTAATTCCACATTCCAATGTCTAGCAGGATGTGGGTTTTGCCTTTATAAGATGGCCAAATATTCAAGCCAAAGGTAGAATCAGAGGCTTGAGTGTCCCCAAGAATGAGCCTGCCTTAGTATCCAAGAGGCACTCAGGCCATGACTCTCACTCAGACACTACGAGATTTGGAGAGCATTTGCCTCCTTGTAGTCACGGGCTTTGAAATAAATGTGGCTCCTTAATTCAACTTCTGAGGCATTCTTGTGTGATTTGCGGGATACACTACAACAGAGAGAGTATGTGGAATTGGAGATTTGGCATAAGTGACAGAACTCATGTTGAGAATGTAGTAGAATGCAATAGGCAATGAATAAAAGGATTGCGTGAAATAGATGAGAGCTTGGCTGATATGAATACAACATGGAAAGAGTTTGTTTTAAAGGTCTCTATTACAAGATGTCACTAAAGTAGAAAAAGTAACCCCTTCTTTCAGACTGAACTTTGAGCTCTTTGAGTGTAAGAGCATTGTTTGAAATATTTTTAGTTTTTAGTGAAGTTTCTAGAACATAGATACTCAATCCATTGACCAAATTAATAGTGACCTTTTTCAGCAAAGTTGAGCAAATTTAAGGGAGCACTAAGTTATTGGTTAATTTTGTGCAGCAAAATTCAAAGTATAAATGAATCTAAGCACTAGGCAATTTCCAAAAGTGTGTGAGACAATAAATTGTTATTTTAAGCCACTAAGTTTCATGATGGCTTATTACAGAGTAACTGGTAAATGAGAAAGTTGAAATTTTAAGTTCATATATGGAAAATTCCAGCAACAGGTTTGACAAACAGTAGGTATTCAATAGAAGGGGAAGGAAGTTATATCATATTTTTTCCATTTTAATTCTATTTACACATGTATACAGTGCTTTCTATGTTAAAAAGCAAACTCATGTATATTATTTCCTTTGCTCTTCAATGAAATTTTAATAGAAATATGAACTTTGTTGCATTCTCATTTAACAAATGAGAAACTGAAGCTGTGAATTCCAAAGATTTACTTAAAGTTACACAAACAAGCCATGGCAGTGCTTGGTCTAGAAAACTAAGCCAAATAAAATATATGTAAGTGATAATCAGAGTGCCAATATTTTTGAGAGCTTATTGTGTAACAGTGTCTACTACTTACACCAGACGCTATGTACTAACCTATTTCATTCCCACAGTGACTCATGTGACAGCTGCTATTTTAGCCCCACAGAATCAATACACACTCCACAGCTAAGGCCTGAGCAGCTTGGACTTGTTCTTACCCATGCTTCTCCCCAACATCATGCAAGGAGTGTGCGTACTTCCTTCCTTCTAGCCCTAATGGTAGAATCAGCAGAATAACACAAGAAAGATGTAGACTATGAGGATTAGAATGAGCAACTTCCCTTAACAGGACAGAATGAGTCAAAGAAAATGAGGTCAAGTTAAGGCTGTTGAATGCAATCTACAGATACGCTTCTATCAGGGGTGGGGTACATTCAGTCCCGGAGCAGTATAAGGCCCACAAGGTCATTTGGTCTGGTCCTGTCCAGGCCTTAAAGGGAGAGTAAAATAAATGTTTGACCAAATATAAGAGGCCATTTTTTAAACTGATAATTTTGTATGGTCTTCAAATGACTATAAATATCCAAATGGCTCTTGGCAGAAAACAGGTTCCCCAGCCCTGAAAGATAAGGGTATCATCAGACACTAAATAGGAAGGGATGGGTGGATAGCATGGGGACCTCCAAAATGTCAGCGTGAAAGGTTACTTCTAGGGCAACAAACAGGAAACAAAGGGGAGGAGCTTGAGCAATCTCCTGAAGACATGGGTTCTCAGTAGGAGGAGAGTGTTGTGAATGGACAGGTTTTCGTTATATCCGGTTCTCCTGAACTGGCCAGCCACACTGGGACCTTATGGTGTTATTGTGTAAGCTCTCTGCTACGCTCCAACTTATCTGTTAGCCTTCAGCTGATGGTAACACTCAGGATTCAGTAGGAATACTTGTTTAAAGAACCGAAAAATGCCATTATTCAGAAATTGCTTCTGAAAGTGCCTAATAACAAAAGAACTCCCCTGGGCTAAACCTATAATGACAGTGACCTCAAGGGAGAGCAGGTTTTCTAAAGTATCCATGCTGACAATTCTACAGTAGTCTAACGGAAGAATGAGCTCAGGAATTCTTGGGAATTCCATTCAGCTTTTCTAATTAGGTGATTTCTCTATCATAATCAGCTAGAGATCACTCAGAAAATGTGAACAGTTTCATTTTTCTGAACTTCAAGAAAGTTAATTGGTGATAATTATGATAATTGTAAAGAAATCTACAGAGATGTTTCATTGTGGCTGTAACATTGGCTGTAATACTGCAGGTTCAGTGGTGTGTGTGTATGTGTGTGTATGTGCGAAGGAGTGTATATACAGTTGAATGAAGAAAATAGATTTTCAAAGAAATGTGACAGATAATTGAAAGAAAAGACAAGGGTAATGTTTCTGAAAACAATCATTTAGATATAAAAATGAAGGCTTATATAAACCCTCTTCTGATCTATGTATGGTATATGAAATACTTTTAAATCGCTGAAGTTTTTAGAAACTGCAAATAATTTCTTATAAATAAGATAGTGTTACTAAAACAGACCTCTTGAACTAAGAAAACTGAGCAAAGGAGAGATCAGGCAGTAGGTTATAATTCTCTAAAAAAGTCTTAAATCCATATTAAACTCACAGTGCAGAATAAATATGCACCCACACACAATCTAAATCTAACCATTACTGCTTAAAATCTCAATGTCTTCAGGAAATGTACCAGAAATTCCTAAAGGTTATTAATGTTTTCCAATCTGTTATTGAATTACAAATATATTAAAAACAATCTGTTTACATAAACTGAAGGAAAATAAATCAATATAAAATTTTCCAAATCTCCTGTATTAATTTAAGAATAGGAGAAAAAGAGAGAAAGAGAAAAGATACTTTAAAAAATAAAGAACTACGTGTATATATTAGATTCCATAAGTAATTAGAAGCATATATCTCAAACACACCAGAAAGCTGAACTTTAAAAACAAATCTGGTCCCTGGCCCTGGGCAGGGAGCTCAGCTGGTTAGACACTATCCCCATCTGCCAAGGTTGCAGGTTGGATCCTTGATCAGGGCACATATGGGAATCACCAAAGAATGCATGAATAAGTGAAACAACAGATCCATGTCTCTTTCTCTGTCCCTTGCTCTCTCTAAAAATCATTTTAAAAATAATTTTAAAGATAGGTTCCTTATTTTAAGAATAACATTGCATTTTTGGAGAGAATTATTTTTCAGGGAAGAAAATATCAATTTTAGGGAAGAAAGTCAAACCATTATAATTTCTCTTTTTGAATTACAGCCAAATTATATTAGGAATGGTTTCTTTAACATTTTTTTTGAAATGAGTTTTTGTAATATGTCTACTGCTGGTCTGCAGAATATTACTATTTCAATTACAAACTGTAGTAAGGATTTTATGCTAAAAACCTTATGATACAAAGAAAAAGTAAACATTTCAGATAGATAAAAATTATGTCTACTGACTGCCTACATACATATTTTAACCAGTCCACGATTTAACAAAGACTAGTCAGAAATAGTTCATTTTGATAAAAAAGAGTCTTTAAAACTTCGATCGGTATTTTGAAATCTGTGCATATCTAAACAGCTCATTCTTCCAATGTACTTTTAAAATAAGGACAAAACATTTTCCATTATTAATTTATTTCATATGTGTTAAATTTGATTGTTGATAAAATTTTAATTTTAGGCAGGCATATTTCAATGAAAAAAAATGTGCCTAGATAACACTTATATGCTTACATATATAATACTAGAAATATTTATGCAAAGATCCAAAAGTTTTATTTTGTAATGCCCTTTGAATTTCTACTTTGAATCCTTTTTTTAAAACTTATCTTTTATAGTTATGCATGTAACACAATACTAGAGAAAACTAAATATAAATTAGCATCTATTTTGTAAAATAAAATTTAATTTTCAAGACGTCCGCTTCCGGAAAGATGAAGTAAGCATACTCTCTTCTAAACTTGATACTAATTACAAGGTACAATTAAAGATGTTAGAATGTAGATATATACATATAACCTATTTTGAAAGTTAGAAAAATAAAAAATTTCTCTCTCACATCTAACAAAGGACTAGTGTCTAGACTATATAAAGAACTCTTAAAATCCAGCACTGAAAACAAATACACCAACTAGAAAATAAAAGGCATGAACTGAAATTCCACTAGAGAACTTATGAATGACAGATAAACACATAAAAATATGTCCACTGCCTTTAGCAGTTAGGGAATTACAAAGGAAAACCACGATGAAGTGTCACTACATAACCGCAAGAATCTATGTGTATGAAAGCCAAGCAACCAGAATGCTGACAACCAGAATGACTGGTTGCTTTGATGCACACTGCAGCCATGGTCACGCCCCTCCCCATCGGGGGTGGAACTAGCCAGCCAACCTCCCGTGTCCCCTCTCCCTGGCTGGCCCAGCCTCAATCAGCACCAATCAGAGTGGGCTGGCCAGACCCCACTTGTACATGAATTCATGCGCCTGGCCTCTAGTGGCTAAAATAAATAAGAGTAACAATATAAAATTCTGTGTCACTCATCCATTGCTAATAGGAATGCAAAATGGTATAGCCACTATGGAAAAGAATTGTACAGTACCATCAAAAAACTAAACATGTAGCTAACACATGACCCAGCAATTGCACTCCTTGGAATTTATCCCAGAGAAATGCAATCTATACTAATAAAAGGGTAATATGCTAATTGGACTGAGTCAACCAGTCATCTTCTGGACAAAGCTATGGTGGTGGGGGCTGAGGCAGAGGCAGTGAGAGGCAAGATCAGGCTGGCAGGGGGTTATGGGCGATCAGGCCAGCAGTGGAGGGCAGTTGGGGGCAACCAGGCCAGCAAGGGAGGGCAGTTGGGGGCATTAGGCAGGCAGGCAGGCAGGTAAGTGGTTAGGAACCAGTGGTCCTAGATTGAGAGAGGGATGTCTGACTGCTTGTTTAGGCTCTAAACCTGTAGTCAGACATCCCACAAGGGGTCCCAGATTGGAAAGGGTACAGACCAGGCTGAGGGACACCCCCTGGTGCATGAATTTCATGCACCGAGCCTCTAGTGTTTATATAAGACTCTATATATGAAGGGAATAGCAGCTATTTCATAACAGCACCAGGCTGGAAACTCCCAGAAGTATTTCAATGGGTGAATAGTTCAACAACCCTGTTCTATCCATACCATGGAATTCCACCTCACAATTGAAAGGACTGAACTACTGATGGATGCAAGAATCTGGGTGAATCTCCAGAGAATTACGCTGAGTGAAAGAAGCAACCCCCAAAAGGTCATATATTGTGTCATTTCATCTACATAACATTCTTCAATGACAAAGCTATAGAAGTAGAGATGAGATTAATGCTTGTCACTGGTTAAGGAGGGGACTGGCGTGGGAGGGGAGTGGGTGTGGCTATAAAAGGGCAACAGGAAAGATCTTTGTAATGATGGCTAGGTTCTGTATCTTGACTATGTCAATGCCAGCATCCTCGTTATGGTAATGTTCTCTATTTTGTGAGATGTTGCCATTGAATGGAGCCAGTAAAGGAAACATGAAAGCTCACCATATTACTTCTTACAAAAACATGTGGATCTATAATTATTTAAAATACATTGTTCTGTCTAAAGTTAAGTAACTACCAAAACTGCCAGCTCTGAGAATATATATTCACAAAGTTGATAACAAGGGGAATTTCTAAGTTTTGGACTTTTTTTCTATTGTTTTTTTGGTTTTTGTTTGTTTGTTTTTTTTTCAGTGAACTTCTATTGCGTTGGTAACAAGGAAGAGGAAATACAATGCTCAAGTAATCTAAACATTTGCATAGAAGCACATACCTCTGTTCACATTACTGTAAGGTTCTAAGTATGAAAGGCAATTTTTAAATTAATCCTAAATCTATTATCTAATACATAACCTGTGGTCAGGATATTTTATGATGAGAGTTCAAACTTCTAATTTGAATATGAAAGAGTTGGAGAACAGAACTGCTGCCCTAACTTTTTTTCTTTTTTTCTATCCTAAGTGCTCTTGGGTCCATGACCCTTTGCCAAAATTAACGTTTCTTTCAGAATTTAAAAAATTCGTTCTGAATTTCAGATATTTTGACCTTGTGACTGCAACACGGTTTTATGCTGCCAATTAGACGAAGCGTCAGTGGAAATCATCTCATATCACTTTTTGCTTGATTGAGAGAACATGTGGGCACACGGACCTACACAAACTTCTAATTTCTGCAAAGAATTCCTAGTAGGTCTTTAGAAAACCATGGCCTATTTTCAAAAGCTGAAAATTATCTGGAGTCCAGTGCTTAATATCCAAACTCAAGAGGCTATTTAAAGTGATAGTGAAGGAAGGGTCCATGAACACAGATGACCTAGAATGAAGCGAGATACAAATAATTCTGTTCCAGAATCCAAAGCTCAAGAAAGAAATCAAGTGATAGGTCAGTATCATTGAGCAGGGAATATTTTGAGATCTAACTGATTATGCATCTCCTAGAGAGATTGCATTTTTTTGAAACATAAAGGTGTAGGACATACACAGAAAATATATACCAGATACAGAAATAATCATTATCCCAGACACATCTCAGTTGTATAATTTAATTCTGGACCCTTCAAGCAAAATCTTTCCAAGTTATCTCCTTGTAGTCCTCTAAAGAAATGACCATTGTCAGATGCCCTGGGAAACCCGTGTTTTCATCTAGAACCTGGCAGTGCTTACCAGTCTTAACTTCCAAAATACTATGAGAAATAGAATTATAAACTATTAAAATATTACTTAAATGTAAAAACATTAAGTTACTTCCATCATTATGCTCCCCTTTCCCCAAATAAATGACAAAGACTGCTTAAGCTGAGAAACTAAGGGAGACTTGGAATGCAACATCTGCTCTGTGTGATTCAAGTTTCTTGGGGAATTTACTTGGTGCCTAAATTCTGCTTAGTGTTAGGTCTGCCACCTAGTGGCCACATATATAAATACAAGCGGTCATAATTAAAGATCATGAAACTATTAGGTCATCCAATGGACCGTTTCCAGTCCTAGTGTAAATGGTAAAAATAATTTGATGGCAGAGTAATTGTTAGTCATGGTTTCATTTAATGATAAGTATGCTGACTTAAAACACTGTGATTACAAAATCAAGTTAAAATACTTTTAAATATCTATACTAACTTCAGAAAAGAAATTCATTCATAAATTTTCACTCATTTTAAAAGAAAGTAAGAGTTACATTAACTTAATTACTCTTCACTTAATTATCTTTTATTTTAACCACAGGTTTACCTTTTCTACTTCTTAATTTAATCGATGAAATAAAATTTTCCTCAGTACTTCGACGTGTGCTATCTGCCAATTTGCCAAAAAATCGAGTTATTAAATAAAAAATAAATAGTCTCAGAATTTAACCTCTAACATGTGAAAATATAATATTATTTTCCTTCAAATGATACAAGAACTCTTTGGATCTTTAAAACTGTTTGCATTGTTTTATTTGTTAATGGAAGTGACCGGTTAAAATATAGGCATTTAGGCTCAGTTTCCTGGCATAATTTTAACAGCTGTTTATGCAACGCTGCACACACCCACTTCCATTTCCTTACAGAGTACTAATATGATGGCTTGTATTTCTAAAAGCCCTAATATTTTGACTAAAAGACTTGTTTTTTAACAGAAAATGACATTTGCACAGTGACTAAGAAGTAACTTGAATATACTCTGAGAAGAATTTAGGAGCTACATTCAACAGACAAATGTGCAATATTCACATTTCAATGTTTCAATTGTTATCTTAATTTGTTGTCTTGGTTGGTATGCCCACCCAAATTATAGTTCTTTAACATTCTAACTAGTTACAGTAAAACCATTAAAATAAGTAATATTAAAAAAAATCTAATAACCATTAGCCATGTTTTTCATTATTGTTGAATCCAGTTAATTTCCCCTTAGGCTTATTATTGCTTGAGATAACGTCTATTGTTCACATTGAAAATACAGGTAATTTTTCAATTGCTAATATTGTGTAGAAATGTCCTATGATAATCCACAAACCCATATCCCATGTTGTTGATGTCCCAACAAATGCATTTGTAAAATGCAGACAAAATAATGAAATATCCACAACTTGCTTAATCCTTGATTTTGTGGCGTCCACATTTATTTTTAATTAATAAGTATAACTTTTTGTAGTCAATATGGGAGCCTCAAAATAACAATGAAGCTCCAACTTAAGGCATGGATGTTCAAGTAAGTTTTAGTGGACATCTAGTACTTAGTAAGTAGGGATATCTCATGTGATTACTGAGACTCATTCTGTCAAGACTCGCTTTGCTTTAGAATACGGCACCCCAATGTGTGTACTTTCCCCCCAACTCTGTACTTTCTAACAACAGGGCAAAATTCCCAGGATCTTATGCCAAAAATAAGAAAAAAATTATTTAACCAAAGGAATATTTTCAGGCTTCTACATGAAAACAAAATGCAGTATAGCATGTCAAGTCAGTCACAAGATTAAAACTATGGTCTCTAATAATCAAAGTCTTTCACTTATTACCCTATTGTGTATCAGAGATTTATCTTATGCCAAGTTCATGAAGAGGGATATAACATTAAGTGTGGCGTTTTTAAACACTAAACGGTGGCAAATGAGCTCTCATTACTACCCCAAGAGTGCTTATACTGATGCAGGTATAATTAGCTGGTTATTAATACTAGGAAAGGAGCAAAAGGATATTGCAAGAAGCCCACTCCCACCAGCAACCAGTAGGGACGAGGAGCTCTTCCCCCAATAACACTACCATTGTTGGCTTTTGCAACAATTTCATCAAGAAAAAGTCCACCAAGAAAGGGGATTGATTTTCCAAAAGGTAAGGTGGATACGATATCTCACAGAAAACAAAACATTTAGAGGTCAGGGAAAAATAAAAAACAAACCAAATCTTTAAATAGTGTATAGTCTAGCACAGGACTTAAGACAATCCGGGAGCCAAATGCAGCCCTTTGGTATACACTATCACCTGTGATCAACTGTTGGACTTGTCAACTTGGGCAAGCCCAGTCTTGCTCTTCTGTCCCTGAACTATAAAAATTGATGGTCATTAGGTTTAGCAGATACTGTTAGAGCCCAATATACTTATTTGAACTTCCACTACTATTGACATCAGGATTCAGGAAATTACTTATATTTTGAATTGCTCACAAATTTATTCTAAAAGTTAGTTTCTATTTCAACTCATATTAAGAACTGTTCTAAGAAGAGTCAATCTGAATGACTTCGCTGCCATAGTATTTGAAGCAAATGTTCATCAAGAGTTCTGAATTAAATAATTTCTGTATTGGTAATTCTCAATAAACAAGGTATAACATTTGTAACCACCTTCAAATTTAGTAGAAACCCTCAATTCTGATGTATCAACAAGAATAGTGTTACAGTAAATAAAAACATTTGGTCAAAATGAGCACATAAAGTTTCAAAAATAAGTGCACATTCATTAGACTAAGCTTTAGACTTAGGAATCAAAATGTTTATTTGATTATGCAATTCCTATTTGGAGCATCACTCTTTATTCTTGGGTAAGACATACCTGCAGTATATAGTCCAATTTTTCCATTTCTGTTTCTTTGTCTTAAAATCTTTTCATATTTTTATTGTTTTTGGATTTTTCAGAAATCTTCATACTATCTTTTATTGTGGCTACACCAATTTATAATTCCACAATGATGCATGAGGGTTTCCTTTTCTTTACATTCTCATCAACACTTATTACTTGCTAACTTTTTAAAAATTTTCTTTATTAAGTTATGTGTCCTTATCCCCACATTTCTCCTCATTCCCCTTACTCATGCCCTCACTCACTCCCCGCCCTGATGTCTGTGTCCATTGGTTAGGCCTATATGCATTCATATAAGTCCTTTGTTGATCTCTCCCCCTACCCCTACCATCTTCTACCTTCCCTCTGAGGTTTGACAGTCTGATCAATGCTTCTCTGTCTCTGCATCTGTTCATCAGTTTTATGTTGTTCATCATATTCCATAAATGAGTGAGATCATGTGATATTTGTCTTTCTCTGACTGGCCTATTTCACTTAGCATAATGTTCTCCAGTTCTATCCATACTGTTTCAAATGGTAAGAATTCCTTCTTTTTTTACCACAGTATAGTATTCCATTGTGTAGATGTACCACAGTTTTTTAATCTACTCATCTGTTGATGGGCACTTAAGCTGTTTCCAAATCTTACCTATGGTGAATTGTGTTGCTATGAACATAAGGGTGCATATATCCTTTCTGATTGGTGTTTCTAGATTCTTCTGATATATTCCTAGAAGTGGGATCACTGGGTCAAATGGGAGTTCCATTTTTAGTTTTTTGAGGAAACTCCATACTTTTCTCCACAGTGGCTGCACTGGTCTGCACTCCCACCAGC
This sequence comes from Murina feae, assembly GCA_004026665.1. Classification (NCBI taxonomy): domain Eukaryota; kingdom Metazoa; phylum Chordata; class Mammalia; order Chiroptera; family Vespertilionidae; genus Murina; species Murina feae. The sequence goes on from PVJC01012917.1 coordinate 17,797, forward strand.
AGTGCACGAGGTTCCTTTTTCTCTGTATCCTCTCCAGCACGAGTCTTTTGTTGATTTGTTGATGATAGCCATTCTGACAGGTGTGAGATGGTACTGCATTATCATTTTAATTTGCATCTCTTAGATGATTAGAGATTTTCAGCATGCTTTCATATGTCTCTTGCCTTTCTCCTGTCTTCTTTCAAAAAGTCTATTTAGGTCCATTGCCCATTTTTTGTTTGGATTGTTTATCTTCCTTTTGTTAAGTTCTATGACTTCCCTGTAAATGTTGGAGATTAAACCCTTATCGGTGATAACATTGGCAAATAAGTTCTCCCATGCAGTGGGCTTTCTTGTTGTTTTGTTGATGGTTTCCTTTGCTGTACAGAAGCTTTTTATTTTGATGTTGTCCCATTTGTTTATTTTCTCTTTAGTTTCCATTGTCCTAGGAGCAGTCTCGGTGAAGAAATTGCTTCAGCATATGTCTGCTACTTTGCTGCTGTGGATTCCTCTAGTATTTTTAAGGTTTCTCATCTTATGTTTAAGTCCTTTATCTATTTTGAGTTTATTTTTGTGAATAGTGTAAGTTGGTGATCTAGTTTCATTTATTTGCATGTATCTGTCCAATTTTCCCAACACCATTTATTGAAGAGACTATCTTGACTCCATTGTATGCTCTTTCCTCTTTTGTCAAATATTAATTGATCATAGTGGCTTGGGTTGATTTCTGGGTCCTTTATTCTATTCCACTGATCTATATGTCTGTTCTTGTGCCAGTACCAGGCAATTTTGAGAACAGTGGCTTTGTAATACAGCTTGATATCTGGTATAGAGATCCCACCTACTTTGTTCTTCTTTCTCAGGATCACTGCAGCTATTTGGGGTCTTTTTTTATTCCAGATGAATTTTTGGAAAGTTCGTTCTAGGTCTGTGAAATATGCCATTGGCATTTTAATGGGGAGTGCATTGAATCTATAGATTGTTTTGGGTAGTATGGGCATTTTAATGATATTAATTCTACCAATCCATGAACATGGTATGTTATTCCACCTGTTTATGTCTTCCTCTATCTCCTCTATCTCATTTTTCAGTGTCCTGTAGTTTTCAGCATAAGGTCTTTTACCTCCTTAGTTAAGTTTATTCCTAAGTATCTTAATTTTTTTGGTGTGATGGTAAATGGGATTGCTTTTTTAGTCTCTCTTTCTGTAAATTCATTATTGGTGTATAGAAATGCCATAGATTTCTTGGCCTTAATTTTGTATCCTGCTACATTGCCAAATTCATTTATTAAGTCTAATAATTTTTTGATGGAGTCTTTAGGGTTTTCCATGTACAGTATTATGTCATCTGCAAATAAGGACAGTTTTACTTCTTCTTTTCCAATATGGATGCCTTTTATTTCTTCTTCTTGTCTGATCACAATGGCTAGTACTTCCAGTACTATGTCGAACAGGCGTGGTATAGTGGACATCTCTGTTTTGTTCCTCTTCCTAGGGAAAATGGTTTTAGTTTTTGCCCATTGAGTATGATGTTGGCTGTGGGTTTGTCATATATGGATTTTATTATGTTAATGTATGATCCTTCTATTCCCATCTTGCTGAGAGTTTTTATCAAGGAAGGGTAGAGAAAATATAGATTAAAAAATAATTTGTGAAGAAAACAATGAGGTCACATGCCTACAGACTTTTAATGCTTTTCCCCTAATATTTTATTTGCTTCTCCTTCACCAAATATGATTGCACTCATTCTATTGACTTTCCTTTGTGGATTCTTTCCAGATCATTCAATTAGTTTGAAATAGCTATTAGTTTTTGCATTCTTATTTCATTGCTTAACATATTTCTAAACTACAATATCAAGATGTAATTGATCTGAAGGGGAGGGTGGGGGTAAGAGGGAGAGATCAACCAAAGGACTTGTATGCATGCATATAAGCCTAACCAGTGGACACAGACACCAGGGGGCGGGTGAGGGCATGAGTGGGGCCTGGGGGGTGGGGAGAAATGGGGAGATAAGGACACATATGTAATAACCTTAATCAACAAAGTCAAAAAATGTAATTGGTCTGAGTAGTTCTAGGAATAGTGTTTATTCTTAGTAGACCGACAGCTCAACTGAAGTGTGGAAAATGGTCTGCTGAGTCTGAAGTACTACTAGTAGCTGCAGAGTGCTGTGAACATTGGCCTGGAGGTTTTACAGATTGAGTGGACTACATCATTGATCTGTTTAATAAAGGTCAGTTGGGAGAGATTTTATTGTACTATACATAAGCTCATGTCACAAAGCCTGTGGTACAAATCTTATTTTACTGGCCAGCCATTCTCCTTACAAACACCTACTCAGTTAATGTTCCCTGGACATGATTCATTAGGAATATTCAATGAGTCATTTTCCTGATTACACATACCCTGTGTTTTCTTTTGCCATCAGCAAAACTTTAGTTCTAATCTGTTCTTTCTTTCCTCAGCTCTTATGGTTGTTTTATTTCTAGTTTTCTATCTTCATGGTCTCCTTTCTACATCTTCTTATCCCATAATCTCTTTCACAATATTTAGGAGGGTTCTGTGCAGGGTGACATAGGTAGGTAACTGGCCCATCATCTTCTCTCTGGAGTCACAAGACATGGAAAACTGAGTGAAGCAAGTGAAACCTTTCCAAATACCTGCCTATCAGCTGGCAGTTTGTTCCTAAAGGACCAGGGCCTTTAGCTTTCATAGTCTGGGTGTAAACAGCAAAGCACCACAGCATAAAACCTTCCAAAGTCTACCCAAGAACTATGGCAACTGTACTCGTGTGGGTTATGGTCATGAATAAGTTTTCCATATCCACATTCATTCATACTGCATTGAAAGTAAAGTTTGAGATTTCTAGATCAAATCAGAATATTATACATTTTGGGATAAAGCAATGACAGGCAAATCGCCAGGCCTACAAAAGGCAGGTTCTATCACTACAGAAGAGTAACTCGGAGGTTATAGATCGAGTGTGAGTGTGTGTGTGTGTATAAATGTATAAATTCCTGTCCCGAGAGAGGGAGAAAAAAGCTTTGCTCCCTACTATAAACAAATTGTCTTGGAGGTATTCTCGATCTTTGTGTTCTTATACTTTGGAATGGAATAAATGTCTCCAGAGGAAAGGTAAGATGAGAATCTCTGAGTTATTGCCTTTGAAAGTCTCCATAGCCCCAAGATTCATCCCTCTTTGGAATGTATACACATATATCAGGACAGGTAAGTCTCTTGAGATAGCCTCTTCCTATTTCATCATTCTTTAACTTCCAAGGATCCTATAACTCAATTAGCAAGGATTTTTTTGTGTGTTTGTTTGTTTTTGTTCAGAAAATTCAAACAATGCAGAAACATAAATAGGTATTCTCCACAGTCCGCAGTGAAGCTTTCTCCATCACCAGTTCCTACTCTGGAATGCTGTCCAAGCATTAGCCCTACTTTCTATCTGCATCTCATTGTGAGCTGTATGACTGTGTTGCCACTCCTAGGATATCCATACATTTCTCTGTTCTTGCCTTAGACTAGATGCTCATCTGAGATACTGTTGCATTATTTCCTAACTTGGGATTTGTGCCCCATTTTCTGCCAACTAAAAATGTCTCCTTTTTTGAGAACAGACTGTACATAATAAACCTGAACATTAACGTTTCCAGAGAAGTCAAGTTCTGAGATGGCTATTAATTGCAGCCAGCTTGCATTAATTGATTTGAGGTGGGGGGGGGGTTCATTTTGAGGTAGTCTGAGATACATCACCTTTCTCCAGGCCCATTTTAGAATATCAAAATACCCAATTATTTTAGAGGTTGCAAGTATTATGTTTCCACCAGGAATCCCATTTGCCTCATTTGATCAAGACAGTCTACCTCTTCATTCTGCAATCCTTCCAAGAAGAATGCAATTAAGTCCTTTAGTAAATTAAAGACAGCTTCCCTTAGCTTTTCTGTTTAATTAATATTGCATTGTTCTAAACTCTGCCAGATAGATATCTCCAATTACATTATGGTTTTTGAGAAAGGAAGATCCACATTTTTGTAATATCTCCACCCATCTCAACAGAACTATACCTACACATACATGCCTACACATATACTCCCAGTAATTAAATATTCCCTATGGTCTAACTGCATATAAGAAATAGTTTACAACAAAGAAAGGAGCTTTGTGGCATATTTACAAATCCAGCAAATACTGTGGTTCTACAAAATAAAAAGAACTTTGGGAATAATCATCCCAAAATTTACCCTGTGCATTTTAATATTCCAGTAGTTTTAAATTGATGAAAAACCTTGAAGTAAGCTCATAGGTGAACTCCATAAATTCATGACACTTTCAGTAGTTTTAGAGAATAAGCAAGCATAATGACTACATACAAACAAATTAAAACTATTTTTCCTAGTATGCTTAACAGGAGCAACAAAAATCCTGGATGATCTAGCCTTTCGTTGCTAGCTTCACTGCCCTTGAGTTTTGGACTCCAACCAAACAGTTTATTTCCTCAAGGATAACACTTTCCCCACCTGAGGGTATTTGCAATTTCTCTTTCTCTTGCCTGAAACATTTTTTACATTTCTTAGCTTCCACCTTCCATCTCTCATCTTTAAATATCCAAAAATAATTGGATATTTTGATATCCTAATATGTTTCTTTGCATAAAAGCTGCCTTATAATTGTGTTCCTTTCACTTCAGATGGCTAATTCTGATTGTAATTACACTGTTTGTGTGATTGTTTGATGGATTGTATCTCCTCTATGAGGCATTAGTTCCCTGAGGACAGGGGCCATCTGCTTTTGTTTCCTAGTGAATCTCTAGTGTTTCATACCAGGTCTTACGAAGAGCAGATATCAATAATATTTTTGTGAAGAAAGTTGGTGAATAAATCAAAGAAGTATTTCTTTAGAAAAAACAAATGTACACGTCTCTATTTATTGGCAAATAAAAGCCATGATCATTTACCAGATCCACTAGGAAAAAGTCGAGTGAGACAGGGTCTAGGAATTAACCTTGAAAAACTCAGCACATAATGGCTGTACAGAGAAGGATGTTTCCATTAAAAAAGTAGGGAAAGAAGTAGGCAGAGTGCTGAATAAAAACCATAAGACTATGGTTTTAGGGAAACAACGGAAGAGTCTATCTGAAGAGCAATAAACTGTCTTTAGAAAAATTAAGTAAAGAAAATACTCAAAATGTCCATTGGATTTGACAAGGTGGTCACTAATGTCCATAGTTAACATTGGTTTGATGGCTTGGTGAGAATGGATGTCATAAGACATCAACAAATCTCAGGGTCAATGCACAAGCTGAAGGAATTACTGTCTCAGAAATTATCTATAAAAATAATGCTATATAGTCCAAAAGCAGAGGTGAATCTGACAGAGGCCTTTGAATGTGATTACATATCAGTAATTAATTCAGTTAGCCTTATTTCTTAAAGCTCTGATTCATTTATCTCAGTATGAAAGCACAATCCACAGATTTCCTTCTAGAAAACGTATCAACATACTAGTACACTAAGTTACCCTGAGTTTGCTAATAATCCACCTCATAGCTCTTGTGTGCACATATATTCATTGAAATCAGTAAGAATTACAAGCATAGCCCTAACCAGTTTGGCTCAGTGGATAGAGCGTTGGCCTACGGACTGAAGGGTCCCAGGTTCGATTCCGGCCAAAGGCACATATACCTTGGTTGCAGGCACATCCCCAATAGGGGGTGTGCAGAAAGCAGCTGATCGATGTTTCTCTCTCATCGATATTTCTAACTCTATATCCCTCTCCCTTCCTCTCTGTAAAAAATCAATAAAATATATTTCAAAAAAAGGATTACAAGCATAGCAGTGCTTCAAGGCTGTCTTTAATACTTGAGTATATTGCCTATACATGACCAAATAGCACTGGGATAGTCTGTGAATATAATGATAATAAAACCCATTATATCTTTTTCTTCTGGGAGAAAGAAAAAATGCTGTAAATTTAAATAAGGCATATTTTACAGACAATGGGATTATGGAAGAGTCGACAGGATTTTCAAAAGTTGATCATCTAAATGTAGACAACTGTTTTAATGTAGGTACAATACATTAATAGACCACAGTCTGGGGACTACAGGTAAGAACTTTAATTTATTGATTTCAGAAGAGAAAAGAGAGGGAGGGGGAGAGAGAGAGAGAGAGAGAGAGAGAGAGAGAGAGAGAGAGAAACATCAATGGATAGAAACATCAACGAGGAGAGAGAATCACTGATTGGCTGCCTTCAGCACATCCCTACTGGGGGTTGAGCCAGCGACCTGAGCATGAGCCCTTGGTAGGAATCGAACCTGGGACCCTTTAGTCCACAGGCTGACATTCTATCCACTGAGCCAAACCAGCTAGGACTTGAGATACTTTTTAAAATGGAAAATTTACATTTTCCTTGTCAAATCTTTTAATAAGATATTTATGACTCTATTTCTCACTAAAAATGTGATGTGCCAAAAAAGCAACACCTTACTATTGAATGGAATTTACCTATACCAAACATTTGAAACAGGCATGGAAAAGGACAGCCAAGCCCTCTCCACATTTCCCCTTCAGATTTACAAGGTGCACACATCCTATTTCCTGTTTTTCTATAAATGGTCCAGGCGACTTGGCTCTGACAACACCTCATTATTCAACAAATGAAGCCTAGTTGTTAGACCAGCACCAGGAGGGCCAAGGTAAGTACATTTACGTTTGAAATCAGGCTCTATTCTCCCTTTTCCCCACCACGAGGTGAAGAGAATTCCTGGTTATATTTTGTTAGTCATGTGACTCCAAGGAATCCACTTTGTTCTAGAAGCAAAATTAATTTAATTTGCTGAATGAAATACAACCAACCTCTACTTTAAAGACATTGAATCATGTAGGTAGATTCCTATGTATAAATGTTTAGAGAGAATGCCTCTGAAAAAAGCTAAAAGGAGCTTGCTCATATTGGCCACTGAGAAACAGAGTCTATAGCTTTCACTGAAAATTAAAGAACAGATCTAGAGCTCCCGACATCAGTGTTTTTAGATTCCCCTTTATTTCCTATATGGAGAGCACTGCTGAAAATAGATTTGTTAAGACCTTTCCATCAATCAGAAATGTCTAAGATGCAATCTTTGAGCTGCTAAGCAGTATTCCAGCAATGGCTAAAAAAAGGGGGGAGATAAAAATAAATATTTACATTTAGCTAGGATTGTGAGGACATGTTGGTATGACTGATAAAGTAAATAATATTAAGAAGAACATTACTACAAGTGAATTTCATTGGTATGGTTGTGATCAAATCACTTTGGTGTTGTGTGTACAAACCTGTCTGTGTTATCAATATAGACCATTTATTCAATTCCAATAATACAGCAGGTGCTACAGCAGAAGCAAACCAGATGGCCCAAGAGTTTCCACATGGGAGGTTCACCTGGGCAAGTATTTTTAATTCATTTTATTAAATCTTTCTTACTTTCCATAGAGAACTGTCAAGTAGAGTAAATCATCATGCTGTCTACAGCAGAGTGAAATTAATGGGACATTATAAGTATATCCTCTAATTTTTATTGCTTAGGTAAAAGATCTGTTTATATAGTGAGATGAACATACATACAGAATGTTACCAGAATCTAAGAAAAGCAAAATCCTGCTGGGCAAACACATGTTAGCTGCTATGGCCACAATAATGAACTATAAATTTTAAGGTTTTAAAGCATTACCATCAGAGTGTAAAAATATCTATCTTTAACTAGTGCCTACCTACACACACGCATGCACACACATACACACAACACATACAAATACATACATACATACACACACACACACAATTAGCCATAGGACATCTTTAGCAAGAATATCTGTTAAACTGAAGGTGTTCTAAGTGCTTTTAAAAAGTAAGTTAATAAATGATAGAATCTTTATACAAAATAATTCTATATAAATGTTAAAAGAATGTGCTTTACCTTCAGTTTCCAAATTATCTACTCTAATAAAAGAGTAATATGCAAATTAACCATCACACCAAGACACCTAAGCCACGCCCGCCAGCCAATCAGAGCGTCTGTATGCAAATTAACCCATCAAAGATGGTGGTTAATTTGCATACACAGAGAGCAAAGACTAAAGACAGCATAGAAGAAAGCTGCAGAAGGGAGCCAAGCAGTGGAAAAGGGAATGGAACCGAGGCAGTGGAGAAAGTGAAGAAGGGAGGGAGAAATGGAGGTGGGGGGGGAGCCGGTGTGGCAGAGACAGGAGTTGAGGCGGCAGAGACGGAAGGGAGCTGAGGTGGCAGAGACAGGAGTTGAGGCGGCAGAGATGGGAGCTGAGATGGGCTTCACTCCCTTCTCTGCTTCGCTCTGGCTCAGAAAGCCCTATTTTTGCAGGAATCTTCCTGCAATGGGCTATTAGTATATATAATAAAATAGAAACATGCAAATTAACCATCCCTCTGCTATGCTCAAGCCACACCCACCAGCCATGCCCACCAGCCAATGAGGAGTATGCAGATTAACCCGACAAAGATGGCAGGTAGTTTGCATACACAGAGCAGAGTGTGAGAGCCAGCAGCTTGGGGGAAGTGGCTCCCTTGGTCACCAGACAGAGAGTAGAGCACGAAAGCTAGAGGCATGGGGTGATGTGGCTCACTGGGTCAGGGAAAACCCACAGTGTGGAGACCACCAGGAATGCTGAGAATCATAGTTCTGATGGCAGCCCCAGGACCAGAAGCGGAAGCCCAGAGCATGGGGAGCACCAGGAATGCTGGGAATCATAGTGCTGGTGGCAGATGGATCTCTAGACACTGGAGCAAAGTGAGTCTGGAGCAAGTTACTGTTGCAGTTGGGAATGGAGGGAAAGCAAAGGTGAGAGACATAAGTAAAATCAGAGTGTCTAGGAAAAAATAAAGGGAAGATATCCTACAACTTCCAGGAAATCTCCACCAATGAAGCAAAGAAAAAAAAAAGCCTCTATTATTCTGTGAGCAACAAACCAAACTGTGTTGGGGGTCTGAGACAATTTGCTCATATGATTGCAAAGACAGACAGAAACTCCCGGATTGGAGAGGGCTCCCCTGAGGGCTTCCAGATTGGAGAGGGTTCAGGTTGGGCTGAGGGACCTCCCCCCTCCACCCTCTCCGCCCCATCCCCCCTCCAGTGCACGAATCTTCATGCACCAGGCCTCTAGTATATATATAATGTATTATTCACACAATGGAAACAGCCCTTCATCAACAAAAGGAAGCCTTCTTTGCTCCCCAGACTGAATTTCAAAGTGGGCACCATTTTCCTGGCTCCCTTCCTGTGAGGACTCTAAATTCAAAGGTGAGCTTAGCTGCTCCTATTAATTCATCCAGCAGGAAGCCAGTGAAAGCTGCATCAGTTTTAAGTAAAAAATTCAAAGATTGACAGTATTAAGATATTATAATGCAACATATTATTTTTAACCTAATATCAAGAAATGTTAACTACCATTATTTCCCTTCTGGTCACTGACTCTATTTTGTTTTCTAACACACACAACGAGAATCAATTTTGTAGACTGATTAGAATATCCTTCTACTAACAAATATTTTACTGAGTCAAAAAACACACCTCAGTGCTATATGTTATCTCCTACTAACATTTCAAGATTGAAATATATCAGCAGATACTACCTTACTGTACTTTAATTCTTTTTAAGCAAATACTCAGAGATTCCAAATGAATATGAAGTAGGGTCAGGAAAATAATGCATTGTCATCTTATTTTAACTCCTTTCTATCATATGATCCAGTCATTCCATTTCTGTATGTAATCCAAACGAATTGAAATCTGGATCTCAAAGAGATATCTGCACCCCCATGTTCACTGCAACATTATTCACAATAGCCAAGATATGTAACAGCCTAAATGTTTATCAGTGGATAAATGGATTAAAAAAGTAGGGTATACTAGAGGCTCAGTGCATGAAATTCGTGTACTCGGGGGTGGGAGAATCCCTCAGCCTGGATTTTGAGAGGGTACAGGCCAGGCCCAGGGACCTATCAGTGCTGGCAAGGGATGAGGGAGGTTGGCCAGCTGGGAAGGGACCACAGGAAGGCTCCAGGGTGTGTCCAGCCCACCTCACTGAGTCCCAATTGGTTAGATACCAGCAGCAAGCTAACCTACTGGTCAGTGTTTGCCCCCTTGTGGTCAGTGCATGACACAGCAAGCAGTTGAGTGGCCTTAGCATATCATTAGCATATTGCACTTTGATTGGTTGAATGGCCCACCAGACAACTGGGCACTTAGCATAATAGGCTTTCATTATATAGGATATATAATGCAATATTTAGCCTTGAACCTGGATGGTATTACGGTAAGTGAAATAAGCCCATCACAGGACAAATACTGCATTATTCAACTTATATTAGGTATCTAAAATAGTCAAACTCATAGAAGCAGAGAGTAGAATGTTGGTTGCCGGGGCTTGAAGTGAGGAGGAAATGGGAAATGATTGTTCAGTGGGTATGTTAGTTTCATTTATTCAAGATGAGTAAATTCTGGAGATCTGCTATAAAAATCAGTACCCACAGTTAACAATATCATATTATACATTTAAAAATTTGTTAAGAGGGTAGATCAAATGTAAAATATTTTATGAAAAGAAAATTTTAAAACCTTCTTTCCACAGATTTTAAATGGCCAAGACCTACCCACTCAGAAGCAAGAGCATGTACACCCACAGGACACTCAGAGAGTTAGGTTAGAGCTGAGTTCCCAAGCAACAAGCTGAGGGTGGTTTCAATGGAGAAGAGAAGATATTATGGAGCCAGGTTAAGAATCAATGGGACAATGTTTCACATCAAGTTCAAGTGAAACAGTGAGGTGAGAATGAAATCAGAAGCAAAGAAATCGGTAACCAAGGTCATCAAAATAAAATGAACCATTTCTGATGCAGGAACATAAGTAAAATAACCTGAAGTTACCATCTGACCACCAGTTCTTACAAGGGCTATAGAAGCTGTGAGACAGGAATGGCACTATTAAATGCAGTAAGAAGTTTGAACAAACACTAGCTAGCTTTGGAATGATCATTTAAGCTCTATGATGAAGTTCACTATAAAATATAGATGAGAGTATCACAATGACTGGACTTCCTTTAGAATTGCATTGTAAATGTGTCCCATAAAATGTTCTTGATATAATTTCTAATTTATGACCATGGACAGTCCTTTTATATTTCTGCGCAATCCTCTTATTGCTGAAATATGCATATGAATCACATCCTTGTGGTTACAGCATTTTACTGAAATCTTGTAGGAAACATTATGCAGCATATAAAATCTAACTTATTAGCTGAGGCTTAGGCAGCCTTTTTGCTTTAAGGCAAAACTACTTGAGGGTGCAGTTTGTAGAAAACATTTCACCTATAGTGATCAAAATATTCAAATCACCCCATCTTCTGCATGACCCCAACATTTAGATTGGAGTTTTTCCTATGATCCATTGTTACTGACACCTTTGAAACCAGTGTTGTCAGCTCATATGACACCTTAAAACTGTTACTTTAGCTCATTGACTCCACTGCCTGATCTAACATAGATCTTAATCACCTAGCATTTATCCATCTTCAAAATCTAGAAACTGCTTGGATAGTATCAATTCCATTCTCATCAAACTATTAAACATCCACATCATCTTCATCAGAATTCTATATTACTTATTTATGGTATCATTGACTTCTCTAGCTGACTTGTGACTACATGTTTTTCACTACCCACACTAAGATTCAGTTTAGTTCTCTCACTGCTGCCTTTATCAGCATCCTGTCTTGCTGTCACCATAGGTCACCATCACCATCTGCTTTCTCTGTCATTACTATTATCCCCACTCTTCCCTAGGTTGCTATTCTTTGATCCTAAATTATTCCAACCACCTTTTTTTGTTGTTGTTCATGTTAATATGTTTGGCAAAAGGCAGGAGAACTGTCCTGTTGTAAAATCTGATACCTAATTTCAACTGGACTTTTATTAGCCACTGTTATTCCTTTATTCACTTTGCATTGGTTTCTGTGTGAATTCTCTACCCAACCTCCCTCTTCCATATGCCAACAAGCCCCCACTTTATTTCCTCTAAAGCAGATGTTACTAAAAGAATTGAAGCATGTATTATTTCTTTACCACCTACTTTCTCCACATCTAAAACGATTTGTCTCTATAACACTCTTCCTTCCAAAGTGACCTATATTCCATAGCACTACACGGTCTTTTGTTAGCCTTTAACATAAATTTAAATTTCCAAGAGATTAAGCAATTAAACTTTCCTTACTTGTCTGTTAAACCACTAGCACGCTTCAATCTTCTTTGAGTTTTTTTGTACTCATTACCTTGCTGTATTTCTTCTTGAAACTCTGCCTTCTAACAGATTTTTATTTGCTCTTTAATCTCATCTTCCTCTATGAGAACCTCAAGGCTCAAGTTTTGGTCTTCTTGGTGAGAATGTTAGCTCTTTTAAGGAGCTGTCGATTAATTAGCAATAAGTCATACGCTAACTGTATATTAAATTTTAGATTTTTCTCAGGTGACTCAAATTTAGCAAGGTTTTGCCCTTCAGGGAGAACTTCTTTTGCTCCTATATAGATAGAAAATGTAACTATGAGAGAAGAAAAGCTTTATGGGGCCTCTACTGCTCAGGTCCAGGCAACACCTCATGAGACAAATCACCTCAAAATTACAAGCAATAGTTTGGAGTTTGGAGGAGAATTAACCTCACAGATGCACCCCCATCACTCTCTGCTAATGGAAGACCCAACCACTCGTGAAAAACCGGTATTATCTCCACATTCTGAAAGGTCAGTGAGATTTCTCACTACAGGAAGAGGAACCACTGTGACATTTGCGGAATTAGGAATCTACGTCAATCCAATGCATTTTGAGAGCAATATGAACAAAATAAACTTCAATGACAAAATCAGCAAAGTTTTAAATATAACATAACAATAAATATTTTAAAATGCTATTTTGTTTCAGGAAATACTATAAAAATGTGACAAGCCCAGATTTGCTGAAATAACTGTGAGTTTTTAAGAAGTCCTGAGTAATGCAGGGAGTAGTTTCATTTCTATGAATAAATCAGTAATTATGGGATATCGTGTAATGATCTTAGTGGGTAAAGAAAAGGTCGGGAGTCATATCATTATGAAGTTAGCATAATCTCATTGTTAAAACGTCACTAAAAAAAAGATGCTCACCTTTGAAAAATCTTTTATGAAATTAATTTCTCCAAGAAAATATTTAATTTTTTAAAAAATTACCTAATTTTATTAGCCCATCTGAAAATGTATACGTATCTAGGGTTTCTGGCAAAATATTATGTCCAAGTAAATTTGAACTTCAGATAATCAAAATAATTTTATGTTTTTAGTTTAGTTATTCATTATTCATCTGAAATTCAAATTTCAGTTGGTGTCTTAGGCTCTTATTAGCTAACTATAGCTACCCTATAAGAACCTAACTGGTGAGTATTATTTGTGTTCATACTTAAGTACTGCCAGTCCATCTCTCCATCCCCATCAAGACTATAAATTTTAGTAAGGACCATCATCGTTCATACTTAGTACTGTATCTTCAGCATCTAAAATCCCCAATTCTGAACCAAAGTTGGGAGGTAGGACTAGGATGATTCATTAGACTTAATAGACTCATTCCCATCCCTATTTTCCAATACACCCACCAAGCATTAGTAAAACGCAAAAATCATTATCACACTCAGAGCTTAGTAAAAGCTCCTTCACAAAGAGTAGGTTCTTATCAAATAGTTATTTTAAATTTAAAAGAAAGAAAATGAGCCACTCCTATTGCTCCATCTTCTATTTCCTGTGTATGCTCCCTCTACCCCCCCCCCCACACACACACACCTTATCTCACTAGACAAAATAATGACACAATTGCCAATTAGGCTGCAGAAAACTTTGGATCAAGAAGGGATGAAAAATTTTAAGCTAATCATATTTATTTTACAGTCTAAAGAACTAAAGCTCTCCTAACTACAAGAGAGCTAACCTCATCAAAATCTTTCAATAGCTCTGTGTTGCCTATAAATAAGCGCTCTGAAGTCTTGATACGGTGTCAATGTCATCCAAGAATCTTCTCTAGCCTTCCTTTATAGATGTGTGTCTCATCATAGTACTCAACACGGTCTCCTAGAACCGATGACTAATATTCCTGTGTGCCTACCAGCCCACAGGAGACCACTTTCTCTGTTGTGCCTCTGTTCATGTTTCTATGATAGCACTTTTAACACTATGGAATTTATCAATTTAAACATCTGTCTCCTCCTATTAGTCTGAATTATGTGAGTGTAGCGACCATAGCTTATTCGTGCTGGAATTACTAATGCCTATTCAAGTGCCACGCACAGAGCAGAAGCCTAAAAAGCATTTGACAAATGAAGAAACACCTAATTAATGACATAAACAATACCACAATTTAAATATGCGGCTGTTTTTATCAAGCCACAGAATTGAGCTAAGGGTCTATCAATATTAATGTAGGAAAGGCAATAGATTTTAAGATAAAGTTTGTCATAGAAAACAGTGTCAGCAATCTCTCAAGCTCACAGACACGCAAAAACGCCTGCTTCAGAGTATTCACAAAACTTTGTTTTCCACCTCCCTGTTCATTAAACTTCATTTTCTTCAAGCACAGTTTGAAGAATAGTATTTTATCCCATGTCTAATTTCTACACTGGTGTATTCTGTAATCTCACCCCCTCCTCCCACTTTCTGCACACACCAATTTGAGAATAATGTGGATTGAGCAGACTCTGGAAGACTATTCTGAGAACCTAAATATCTTCAATTCCATTACTTCTATAAAGGAAAATGTTCTAAGTTCTCAACTCCTGATTTAGAAATGGAATTCTAGAATCTAATTTGTGTGAAAATTAAGACTCACCATTGTATGGTGGTAATAGCAAAAACAAACAAACAAACAAACAAAACAACTTCCCTCACAAATCTATATTTATCATCTAAGTCATAAACTACTATATGGTTTTCCTTATACATTTCAAATATAAAATAACAAATATATTCATAAAAATAGCATCAGAATTTTTAAACTTTTTATTGCATTAAGATTCAGTTTGTAAATAGATGTAAATGATAACTATATCTACACTAGGGGCCCAGTGCACAAAATTCATGCATGGGGGGGGGTTCCTCAGCCCAGCCTGCCCCCTCTCACCTATTGGGAGACCTCAGGGGGTGTCCTACTGATGGGAGCGGGCCTAAGCCACAGTCTGGCCTCCTCCTATGGGAGGCAACCAGGCTAATCAGGGGAAGCCACCAGCCCCATAACCCCGCTGCTGAAGCCACTGCCAGTCACCGCAGCCACCAAGGTGTTTTCATCAACACGGACTCCAGTCCCTTCACCATGAAAAAATGACAACTTTGTTTAGGTATTTTCAATATGTGTCTTTCATAGGATATGACATTTCTTTCTTTCTTTCTTTTTTATCCTCACCTGAGGCTATGTTTCCATTGATTTTTAGAGAATGTGGAAGAGAAGGGAAAAACAGAGAGAAACATCAAAGTGAGAGGAACACTTTGATTAGTTGCCTCCTGCGCATGCCCTGACCTGGGCCCCAGCCAGAGAGGAGCCTGCAACCTAGGTACATGCCCTTGGTCAGAACTGAACCCAGACCATGCAGTCATCAGGCTGAGGCATTATGCACTGAGCCAAACTGGCTAGGGCAGGATATGACATTTCTTAGCCCTCCAGCAGTGGACCTTCATTTTTTTTTTCTCCAGGAGTGTGGTGGGAAAATCCTAGATCACCTTTAGGGATTCTTATTACCCAAGTTACTAAGAATATTACCAGTGGCATACAGGGAACTTAGGCAATGAGCAGTCAGAAAAGGTGTTTCCTCTGTAGTTTACTCCCATCACTGGCTCCACTCCTGCCCAGGCCTGTAAGCTCTGGCCGAGGCTGCAGGCCTGAGTAGGGGACCCCCGAGCCCCTCCGATAGCCAGCTTCACAGAGCCCAGGCCTTTGCAATCACCTGCTCTTATCCTGCCCCCTGTCATCGCTGGCTCTCCTCTTGCCCCACTGGCAGCCTCTGGTCAAGGCTACAGGCCTGGGCAGGGGACCCCAGACCCCTGCTTTGCTGGTTCCACCAGTGCCCAGACCCCTGCGATCTCCGGCCTTGCCCCTGACCAGACCTGAGGCCTCTGGCCCAGGCCTTATGCCTCCGTAGGGCACCCTCATACCCCTCTGATCACTGGCTCTGCCCCTGCCCCCTCTGATCACTGGCTCGGCTCCACCCTTGCCCATGCCTGAGGCCTCTGGTGAAGGCCTCTGGTCTGGGCAGGGGACCCCCCAGCCCCCTCTGATCACCTGTTCTGCCCCTTGGGCCCTCTACCTCCCCCGACACCTGCTGGCTAACAGGCCTGACCACTTCAGTAGCGGGGCTGAGCCGGACTGGGTGCCACCATCTTGTGGCCATGGGGGAAGCTATCTTTGTCATGGAGTGATGCCTAATTTGCATATCACTCTTGTATTAGATAGGATTGCCTATCATGTGTGAGTGCATTGTGTTTATGTGTACATATGTTAACAGACCTTTTAGTAATTAACAAAGAAAAATACAATGTAAAAGTTGGTGATTCCTTTTGTAAAACTAGAAGTTACCATTTATTTGCCATGTATTAAGTAATGCATATTGTTACTTTAATCCTAATTACTCTCCAGAAAAATTGGTATTAATATTACTCCCTTAATTGACAAAAAAAAAAACATAAAAATTTAATGGATATATATACTCAACTGAGAGAAAAGGACTGTTGTTACTTAAGTATTACTGGGGTGATCCCCTGTTATTTGATTCCTTGGAGTCATTTCATCTGTATGCTTTCAATTATTTTACAGATTGGGCAAAAGTAGGCTTACAGTTTTTGTATAGAAAATAAT
This sequence comes from Murina feae, assembly GCA_004026665.1. Lineage (NCBI taxonomy): Eukaryota > Metazoa > Chordata > Mammalia > Chiroptera > Vespertilionidae > Murina > Murina feae. The sequence continues at coordinate 34,704 of PVJC01012917.1, forward strand.
ACAATTATTAATAAATAATAATACAAGAATAAACTTTCACATACAACTGTAACCTACTTTTTCCCCACTCTGTATTTTAAACATTTAAAAAAATATATATTTTACTGATTTTTTATGGAGAGTAAGGGAGAGAGAGAGAGAGTTAGAAACATCTATGAGGGTGGGGGAGGGTAGAGGTGAGGGGGAGAGATCAACCAAAGGACTTGTATGCCTGCATATAAACATAAGCGATGGATGTGGACAACAGAAGGTAAGGGCAGGAATGGGGGGATGAGGGGACATGGAGGGGATAAGGACACATTTGTAATATCTTAATCAATAAAGGGGAAAAAAGAAAAAAAAAAAGAAACATCGAAGAGAGAGAAAATCAATCAGCTGCCTCCTGCACACCTCCTACTGGGGATGTGCCTGCAACCAAGGTACATGCCCTTGACTGGAGTTGAACCTGGGACCTTTCAGTCTGCAGGCCGACGCTCTATCCACCGAGCCAAACCCATTAGGGCCCCACTCTGTATTTTGATGCCCATTCTTAGGGAATATTCAATCAATTCTAGCTTGGCCCAATTACAGAGGTCACTATATCAGTTTAACAGAAAAAGTCATAGAAATATATCACCAGTTTAGTAACTATTTCTGGGGATACTATCTCATAATCATTAACTACCAGCTGCAATTTTAAACAAACATTTTTAAGATCCCCTATCAAACTAAGTGGTTATCATTTTGAGATTGCAGAAATATGTACCTACAGAATAAATGAGTGGATGGGAATGACCTAATTTTCTGGACCAAAATTTGAAAAATAAATTTTCCAGTGATAACATCACCCATAGATACATAAATATGAGTATTTCAAATAGAGTGATGTTCTCTTGAAAATTGTTTGAGATGAGTCAGAAACGCAAAGAAAAGGAAAATGCAAATGAAAAATGCAAGGAAATGTATTTCATGAACTCTGATCCAAGATCAAATAACAATTTCAAATTAGAATGGTTTATACAATTTTTATTATAAATACATATATTTACATTAATATGTTGTTATCTGTAGAGATTTATCTATTTCATTTATACTTTTGACAGAATTTATAGTTAAATTGGCCAATTAAAAAATTCTCTTATTTGATAAATGAAAGAATGACTTATATTATGGAATGTTTCATATTTATAGGCATGTATCAGAATGTAACCACTCTCACACACATAACAAAATACGCACTTGCAGTTTTAAGTGGCACATAATATACATCTAAAATCAGACCGACCAAGGTCTGCCCACCTCCACAATCTGGGCTTTTAACAACTCTACTAAAAATGTGCATAAGTACATCTAAAACTTTGAAAGAAATCAATAAAATGAAATAAAATCATACACGACAGTCTTTAATGCTTTTTAAGGGCAGCCTCTTGGCAGATGAAAGTGTGTGTACGTATATTCAGTTGTCATGTGGATTTTCAGAACTCACTATATTTTTTTGTGAGTACAAATAAATGATAATTGAACCACAATTCACCTTAAAGGAAAAAGATTATATGACTAACCAAGGAGAAAATAATATACTTTTCTTATATATCATTTGAGGTGTTATTATTTAATATATATTGTTCCAAAATTTGCATATTTTGATGCTTAAATGTCATACTGTGATTCCTGGAACTTACCCATTAACTTTCACGGAAAAACTATATTGTTTAAGTATTCCAAGAAATGGGTATTTTGCTGTGTGGGATAGTCCCTTTTCTTTGTATAATATGCCACAAAAGAGAACAGTGTATCTTTTCCTTGAAGAATATTGTTGAAAACGACAATGTACAGTTTTCCCATATTTGCGATATCTACATACCCATTAAATGATTAGAGCATTTTTCCCAAAATGCTATGCATGCCTTAGTTACATATCTCTTAATATTATTCCTACTCCAAATTTGAGCCCTTAATTTATCTATTTTGTCAAAAAACACGCAAAAAAAATTCTCACATTATTATTCTTATTATGGCAAAGGTGAGAAATGGAGTAGGTGAAATGCTTATTGAACATGCTAATTTATTTAGATTTAGTTATATGAATAGTTTCTTAAATGCATTAATTCAAATTTTAAAAAGAAAAGGGCTTGTGGTGATGGCGTGGCTGTTCTTACGCTATTGTGCTCATTGGGATTGAAATGGTGTTGCAATGTCAAAATCACTATTTTTAAAGTAATTTTCTACTTGATTTATTTATTCACATTAATAAAAAATTGTGTTTGCTATCGTCACTCATAGCAGCTGAAACAGCAAAACACAGACAGGTCCAGGGTGGTCTAATTTGTACTTGCCATGACAATACTTCTTGCAGGCACAATCAGCTACCCTGTCAGCATCAGTGAGCCTCTTTTCTATAACGTCTAATGAGAAAATGTGGAGAAAGAATATCAAAAGCATTTTTATCACGGCTCAATTTTCCACCCCACTTAGAGTTTCAAGATTCCTAGGCAGTAGATGCAACTCAGACAAAGGTGAAAAGGCTAATGATCTTGGTTTCTCATTTCCAGAGTAAGAACTAGGTAGACAGAGAGGGAGATTGCATAGAATTTAGTAATTCTGTAGCTACTCAAATACAGGAAAGAAAAATGAAAAGCATTTTAAGCCTGCCGATGCCTTTCCTTTTACATATCCACAGGAAATAAATTATAAAGAGAAAGTCTAACCACAAACTGAGACTGAACTTCTATGAGCAGTCCTAGACAATTTCCTAGAACGATATGAAGTTTAAACAAAGTATAATACTGTTGCCATGAAATAATATAATGTAAAAGAATGCCATTGGTATAGTACTGTGTAGTTTCCAAATCACTCTGTGTGTTTATGTCATCTTTTCCAAACACACAAACAAACCTCCTCGGAGTAGTTAAATTTTTTTTTTTCAAAGAAATTTTAAAAGGAAAGAGGGATCAACCAAATAATGTGAATGCATATATGCATAACCCATAGACACAGATAATAGGAAGGTGAAGGCCTGGGGTAGAGAGTGGTGTCAGTGGGAGAAAAAAAGGAGATATATGTAATACTTTCAACAATGAAGATTTTAAATCAAAGAAAAAGGAAAATGTATACAAAATGACTATAAATGGGTAGAAAGTCAGTTTTCTTTGAAAAGTAAATTTTTATGACCATCTGTGATGTTTACATACTAGAGGCCCAGTGCACAAAATTTGTGCAAAGGGCAAGGAGGGTCACCTCAGCCCAGCCTGCACCTCTCCAATCCAGGACTCCTCAGGAGATGTCCAACTGCTGGTTTAGGTCTGATTTTGGGGATTGGGCTAAACTAGCAGTCAACATCCCTCTCACAATCCTGGACTGCTGGCTCCTAACTGCTCATTGCTGGCCTGCCTGATCACCCCTAACTGCCCTCCCTGCCAGCTTGATCACCCCTAACCGCCTCTGCCTGCCAGGCTGATCACCCCTCACTGGTCCCCCTCGCTGGCCTGCTTGCCCCGAACTGCCCCACCTGCCAGTCTGGTTGCCCCACACAGTCTGCTGCTCAGTCATTTGGTTGCCCCTCACTAACCCTCCTGCCGACCTGGTAGCCCTACACAGCCTGCTGCTTGGTTGTTTGGTCGCCCCTCACAAAACCCCCTGCCAGCCTGGTAGCCCCATGCAGACTGTTTGGTCGTCCATTCGGTTGTGATGGTCACTTAGGCTTTTATATACATAGGTACTATTTTGTTCAACTCAGTAAGTAAATGCCACTATCTCCCTCAATATACTTCACATACTCCACATTCTCACAGAAGCACCACTGTTTTAAGAATATGAAGACTCTCCCCTCCCAGTCCCCACAAGGCTCAATACCCAGAGAACACAGGAGCAGGGGGGTTTGTGTCTCCTCCACTCCAGTGTCCCACCAGAGACCCACACTAAGACTGTCGTACTCAGTCCAAGAAACTACGTAGAGCTGGCATGTGCTTTATGCAACTACACATTTTTTAAAAAGTTCTTCAACCCTATCCTCATCTTCAAAGGAGATGGAGGTATCTAGACTTTAGAGGCTCTGAGTATGTCAATAAGTAAGATATTTTCCCAGAAAAGTAATAATATAATATCAACTATATCATACATTTATTCATTCAACAATTTAAAAAAAAGCTCACTTTATGCCAGGCTAAGATTTGAGGATACATAAGTTGGGGGATGGGGGG
>PVJC01012918.1:0-38904 GCA_004026665.1 Murina feae
CCGCTCTGTGCACTCGGGAGGTCCCTCAGCCCAGCCTGTGCCCTCTCGCAGTCTGGGACCCCTCGGGGGATGTCCACCTGCTGGCGTGCCTGACCAGCCTGGGTGAGGGGCTTTAAGGCTGCCCACAGCTCCCATTGACCCAACGTCCCAGCAAGGCTGGCTGGACGCAGGTTTTTGTGATTTATCTCCTATAATTGATGCTGTTCCATTAAGGCCTGGGGTTATCTTCTATAGTTATACACTGTTCCTTTAAGGCGGCCTTCTAACTAACGAAGCCTCCTCTGCTTCACCTCGCAGCGTCTATAATGAAACAATTGTTACTTTTACTGGTGAGGCCCGAGCTGCTCTTTCCTTCAGCTCCGAAGGATTCTATGATTGTTACATTGTTTCAAAGCTGTGTTTTGTTTCAAAGCTGTGTTTCGCTAGAGGCAGTTTAATCGGAGCTGAGCTGAGGGGCGAAGCTTCACTTTCGCTCCTGCCGCAATGGAAGGGGCTGTTTACTCAGGTCGGTGAGTGACGGCTGCCATGTTGGCTGGGCTAATTTGCATACAGCCGCTCTGATTGGCTGGTGGGCGTGGCTTACCCTGTCTCGGAGAAACGGTTAATTTTAATATTTCGCTTTTATAGAGTAGATTTTTTTTAATATAGTTTTAAATTGATTTCAGAGAGGAAGGAAGAATAACCTCACAGGGTGACAAATTCCTAACTGAGCAGGTCATGGTGGGTAGTCATGCTCCATGCCTATTGATTCTTTTTCTTAAAAAATATATTTTTACTAATTTCAGAGAGTAAGAGAGAGGAAGAAGGAGACAGAAACATCAATGATGAGAGAGAATCATGATCACACCCCCTACTGGAGATCAAGCCAGAAACCTGTGCATGTGCCCTTGACCGAAATCAAACCCAAGACCCTTCAGTTTGAGTTGTGTTTATAACCCAATAAAATTATTAGGCTACTCCACCAGAGCATTCAGTCTGCAGGCCGATGCTCTATGCACTGGGCACATTGCATAGCTAGGGTGCTATTCCTTCTTTAGTGAAGGGTTTTAAGCCAGCTCTGTCCATTGTTCTGGTGCATCTTGGTTAACACACCTCTGAAATACCAGAAGTAATACCCATAGAAAGGGGTAGTAACCCTCAAATAAGCACTTAATCTTATTAACTGTTTTGTAATCTAATTTCCATCTTGCTTTTTCCAACCTTCCTTATGTTCCCCTCCTTAAGTTCAAATTCATAAAAGGAGCTACAAAACTGTTATTCTCTTGTTCCCCAGTATATGTTGTCAGTTTGGCTCAAATAAATGTTTATAAAGACTCTCTACAGGTTTGGAAGTTTCTTACATCGACAGTTGGAAGCACTTTGGAAACAGCAGCTGCTGAGTATGAATCAGGATAGAGACTTGATCCTGGAAGTATCTCACAGTCAAAGCAAAGCCAGCAAGTTATAGATCAGTCTTTGGAAGGGCAAGCTGATCCTGGAAAAATAAAAATAAATTAGACAGCAATTCTGATTCAACTATTATTTTTCTAATGATTACTTTCCTTCTATATGTGTAAGGAGAGGATTATTTGTTGATTTTGAACTTTGGTAATGGTGAACTTTGGTAATTCTAAAATTTTGTTATTGTCATCATAGATATACACTGAGTGGCCAGATATTATGACCACCTAACATTTGTAGGCAAATTAGCTATAATTTCGTGCTTAAGATGTTAGAGGGACAGACCATTATGAATAGGGAAGCAGGTTGTTTACCATGACAGTAGAGGTGATTTTTTTCTGAAGATATGGGTAAACAATGAGATTTAACAGCCTTTGAACGTGAGATATCCTATCTAACAAAAGAGTAATATGCAAAATAGGCATCACTCAGTCAGAAAGATGGCTTTCCCCATAGCCACAAGATGGTGGTGCCTAGTCCGGGTCAGCCCCACCACTGAGGTGGTCAGGCCTGTTAGCCAGGCAGGTGGCAGGGGAGAAGGGGCCAAGGGGCAGAACAGGTGATCAGAGGGGGCTGGGCAGGGGACTTTGCCAGAGGCCTCAGGCCTGGGCAGGAGCAAAGCCAGAGATTGCAGGGGCCTGGGCTCCGTAGAACCAGCGATTGGAGGGGCAGGGGCAGAGCCGGCAATGGCAAGGGCCTGGGGATCTCCTGCTCAGGCCTGTAGCCTTGGCCAGAGGCTGCCTGCCAGTGGCGCAAGGGCAGAGCCAGCAATGGCAGGGGGCAGGATCAGAGCCGGTGATCACAGAGGCCTGGACTCTGTGAAGCCGGTGATCAGAAGGGCTTGGGGGTCTTCTGCCCAGGCCTGCATCCTCAGACAGAAACTGCATGCCTGGGCAGGGGCAGAGCCAGTGATCGCAGGGGTCTGGGGGTGCCCTGCCCAGGGCCTGTATCCTCGGCCAGAGGCTACAGGCCTGGGTAGGGGTGGAGATGGGATTGAAGGGGCAGGGGTGGAGCCAGTGATTGAAGTGAACTACAGAGGAAACACCTTTTCTTTTCTTTTTTTAAAAAAATGTATTTTATTGATTTTTTACAGAGAGGAAGGGAGAGGGACAGAGAGCTAGAAACATCAATGAGAGAGAAACATTGATCAGCTGCCTCTTGTACAACCCTTACTGGGGATGTGCCCGCAACCCAGGTACATGCCCTTGACCAGAATCGAACCTAGGACCTTTTAGTCCACAGGCTGACGCTCTATCCACTGAGCCAAACTGGTCAGGGAGGAAACACCTTTTCTTAACACCATTGGCTAAGATCCCTGTATGCCACTGGTAATATTCTTAGTAACTTGGGTAATAAAAATCCAAAAAGACAATCTAGGGTTTTTCCACCACACTCCTGGAGAAAAAAAATGAAGGTCCATTGCTGGAGGGCTAAGAAATATCATATCCTACCCTAGCCAGTTTGGCTAGTGCATAATGCCTCAGCCGCTGACTGCAGGATCTGGATTCAGTTCTGACCAAGAGCATGTACCTAGGTTGCAGGCTCCTCCCTGGCCAGGGCCCAGGTCAGGGCATATGCAGGAGGCAACCAATCAAAGTGTTCCTCTCACTTTGATGTTTCTCTCTGTTTTTCTCTTCTCTTCCACATTCTCTAAAAATCAATGGAAACATATCCTCAGGTGAGGATAAAGAAAAAAGAAAGAAATATCATATCCTATGAAAGACACATCTTGAAAATGGATAAAGAAAGTTGTCATTTTTTCATGGTGAAGGGACTGTAGTCCGTGTTGATGAAAACACCTTGGTGGCTATGGTGACTGGCACTGGCTGCAGCAGCAGGGTGATGGGGCTGGTGCCTTCCCCTGATTAGCCTGGTTGCCTCCCACAAAGGGAGGCCAGACTGTGGTTTAGGCCTGCTCCCCAAGGGGAGCAGGGAGTGGAGCTAAGCCATCAGTAGGACACCCCCTAAGGGCTCCCAATATGTGAGAGGGGGCAGGCTGGGCTGAGTATCTCTCCCCACCAACACTCATGTGCAGTGCATGAATTTCGAACACTGGCCCCCTAGTATGTATATATATATATATACACATATATATATATATATGTATGTATATATATATGTGTATATATATATATACTCACACACACATAGATATATATGTATATATATCTAATCTAATAAGAGTAATATTAAAATTGGCCATTTCTCTGGAATGCCTAAGCCACACCCACCATCCAATCAGAGTGGCTGTATGCAAATTAACCCAGCCAAGATGGAGGTCAGCAGTCACAGAGCTAGAGTAAATACCAGGCTTCCATTGCACCAGGAGTAAACTGTATGTCTAGGCCAGCTGGGCCTCTCTCTGCTCAAGGCAACATAGTTGTAATTATAGAAGCCAAGAGCTGAAGCAAACAGGAGGCTTCCATTGCGCCAGCAATGGAGGAAACTGCCTGCCTAGGCTGGCTGGGCTTCTACTAAGAAAACATTGTTTCAATTATAGGACCTATGGAGCTGAAGCCAACAGGAGGCTTTGTTACCTGCCTAGGCCTTGGCTTAAAGCAACAGTGTATCAATTATAGAAGATAAATAAACCCCATAAACCTGCTTCCAGCCAGCCTTGCTGGGACTTTGGGTCAATGGGAGCTGTGGACAGCCTGAAAACGGCCCTCAGCCCTGCACCCAGGCTGCCCAGGCACCTCAGTAGGGACCCAAAACCTGAAGGGACTGTGGGCAGCCTGAAAACAGCCCTCAGCCCCTCACTCAGGCTTGTCACACCCCCATGGGGTGAGGGTCCACACTGGGGGGCTTGGCCAGCCTGCAAACAGCCATCAGCCCCCCACCCAGGATGTCCAGGCATGCCAGCAGGTGGACATCCCCTGAAGGGTCCCAGACTGCAAGAGGGCCCAAGCCGGGCTGAGGGACCTCCCACCGAGTACACAAATTTTTGTGCACTGGGCCCCTAGTATATATATATCCCATGTTCAAAGACTGTTAAATCTTCAGAAAAAAAATCACTTCTACCATCATGGTAAACAACCTGCTTCCCTATTTATAATGGTCTGGCTCTCTACCAACTTCAGCACAAAATTATAGCTAATTTGCTTACAAACATCAGGTGGTCATAATAATCTGGCTACTCAGTGCATATGTTTAATAAATGTAATGAACATATTCATATGTTTAAAATATAAGAGCAATAGATTTAAGTGAGAATATTTGGAAGAGGGGAGCACTGTTAGTTTTTTGTTGTTAAACTCACTCGAGGATATTTTTCCATTGAATTTTAGAGAGAGTGGAGAGGGACACACTGATTGGATGCCTCTTGCATAAACCCCAACCAGGGTTGGGGATTAAGCCTGCAACCAAAATAGGTGCCCTTGATCAGAATGGAATCGGGGACCCTTCAGTCCATGGGCCAATCCTCTAGGCATGATCATTGCAATTTTCTTAGATTACTAACATTTCCCTATTCTCAGCAGTGTCTTGTTTTAGTGGGATGGACAGAAGTGGAGTGGCAAGGAAAATTCTACAAGCTAAAATACCAAGGTGCTGGAAACTGATTGTTTTCACCAACCTTGGTTTCTCTGAAAGGTTGGAGTTATGCACCCATTATTTAAGTTGAAACATTGTTAATTAAAGCAAACCCCCACCTGTTAATTACATGTAAATTCTTGCTTGGAATTTCCTGCCTAAAGGATATGGGTGTCTCCCATAGCCTCAAAAAAAGGCTGGCAAGGCCTGGGCACCAGGGGCAGTCTTTCCCACTAGAGGTAGACTCCTCGCCTGGCCCCCCAATTTCCAAATTGATTCTCTTCTAGTCTCTCTCTTCATTTTGTGTGCAGCCTTCTCCAGAACTCGAACCCTGAACGGGAACCCTGAACTACAAGGAACGTGAAAGGGGCTCCCACACCAAGGTAATAATTCCTCTGGATTTTCAGTTTTCATTGGCTCTCTGAAAAGCAGATTAAAGCTTGAAACTCACATTGACACTAAAAAGAACCCCCAGGATTGGATTATCCCAATAGGAAGAAAACAAACAAACACCACCAACAACAAACTGGAAAAACTGGAATTAAATCTGGAGATTGCAAACCAGTCTCTAATAGTAGCAAATGTCCCTTCACCCAGCCCTGTTTTTTATTTTCTTTCTTTCTTTCTTTTTTATTAAATATTTATTGTTCAGATTATTACAGTTGTTCCTCTTTTTTCTCTCCATTACTTCCCTCTACCTGGTTCCCACCCCACCCTCTGCCCTTACCCCCCTTCCCACTGTCCTCATCCATAGGTGTATAATATTTGTGCAGTCTCTTCCCACACCTCCCACACCCCTTTCCCCACAAGAACTGTCAGTCCACTCTCTTTCTATGCCCCGAATTCCATTATATTCACCAGTTTATTCTGTTCATCAGATTTTTTTATTCACTTGATTTTTAGATTCACTTGTTAATAGATATGTATTTGTTGTTCATAATTTTTATCTTTACCTTTTTCTTCTTCTTCCTCTTCTTAAAGAATACCTTTCAGGATTTCATGTAATACTGGTTTGGTAGTGATGAACTCCTTTAGCTTTCTCTTGTCAGTGAAGCTCTTTATCTGACCTTCAATTCTGAATGATAGCTTTGCTGGGTAAAGTAATCTTGGTTGTAGGTTCTTGCTATTCATCACTTTGAATATTTCTTGCCACTCCCTTCTGGCCTGCATAGTTTCTGTTGAGAAATCAGCTGACAATCCTATAGCTACTCCCTTGTAGGTAACTAACTGTTTGTCTATTGCTGCTTTTAAGATTTGCTCTTTGTCTTTTGCCCCTGGCATTTTAATTATGATGTGTCTTGGTGTGGTCCTCCTTGGATTCCTTTTGTTTGGGATTCTCTGTGCTTCCTGGAATTGTAAGTCTATTTCTTTCACCAGGTAGGGGAAGTTTTCTTCAAATCAGTTTTTGATATCTTGCTCTCTTTCTTTTTCACCCGCACAATTCAGATGCTCCTTACACTGTCTTCATATTTTTGGATATTTTTTTCTTTTTGCTTTTCCAGTTGGGTATTTTTTGCTTCTTTGTATTTCAAATTTTTGACTTGATTCTTGTGATCCTCTAGTCTGCTGTTGGATCTCTTTATTCTTTATTTCAGTCAGTGTATGCTTAATTTCTAGTTGGTCCTTTTTCATATCCTTGAGGGTCTCACTAGATTTATCGAGGGTCTCACTAAATTTATCAGTGGTTTCTAGAAAATTCTTGAAAAACCTAATAACCGTGGTTTTGAACTCTATATCCAGTAATTTGCTTTTCTCCATTTCTGTCATTTGTGACCTGTTTCTTTGTCTCCGCATGTTGGCTGCTTTCCTGTGTTGATAGAGTAGCTTTCTGTGCTAGGTGTCTAATAGGTCCAGTGGCTCAGCCCGCCAATTACCTGAAGTGGACACTCTTGGTGCACCCCTTTGTGGGCTGAGTGCACGGTCTTGTTATAGTTAAGCCTTGATTGTTATTGGTATCACTAGGAGGAATTGACCTCCAAGCCAATTGGCTGTGAGAATCAGTTGTGTCTATGGTGGGAGAACTTCTGTGCTAGAGATACCCTCATGAGGTAAGACTTGCTTCAGTGGGACTTTGTTGTTCACTGAGTCTGCCTCCTGAGTGTGTCCCTTATGGATCCAAGGAGTTGTAATCTGGATGGTCTCATTTTGACCACTGAGTATACTGGCTCTTGGATCTCTAAGGAGGTGCTAATTTAGCCTCTGTCTGAGGCTACCCAGCAGGAGCTATGGAGAGATCTGCAGATTTCTCTTCTTTGTTTGGGGTTTGGAGGTGCCTAGGTGAGGCCCAGCTGTGTTGCAATGCAGACTGCTGTGGGGCCTTGGGCCTTCTTTTGGATGTTCTGGGTCTCTCTGGCCCAGCTGCAGTTTGTTAGGTAATTTTAGATTGCAAAGGACCAGGCCATTCATATGCAAAAACCTCTGAGTGCAGCTTGGTTGGGGCGGGGTCTCAGGGAATCAACAGGGTGGAGTGAACAGCTATGGATGATCTTCAGCCTTGTCCTAAGTGTCCCAAGGTATTTGGGGTAATCGCTGCAAGTATCTCTGAGAGAAAGCAGCCCTTGAGTTCCTCCCTATGCCAGATAGTCCAGTTTCTCTTCGTATGAATCTGGGTCCCCAGAGACTCGCCCAGAACTGGAGTTTAGAGCAGTTGGGAGCTCGTGTCTTCCTCCTGATAGAAAAAGATAACTGTGTCCTCAGTTGCTAGCCCTTTCTGCGTGACCTTAACTCTGTACTTTACTTCTGCACCTCCTCTGAGTCTCATTGTGCTTTTCTCTTTCCTTCTAGTTGTAGAATTTCCACTCACCCAGCCTTTCTGTGGTTCTGGGTGATGTCCCTTTTGTCTTTTAGTTGTAGTTTTGAAGTGGTTGTGTGAAGCAGCAATTTCAGTTGTTTACCTATGCCGCCATCTTGGTTTTTACCCAGCCCTGTTTTTTAAATTTCTTTTTTTGTTTTATTTTGTTTTTTATTTTACCTCACCCCAATTTAAAAGATCCCTAGATGAAACAGAACTTTTAAATATATCTGCCACTAGATGGCACTATGTAAATACTTTTACTTGCACTTTTCTTCCCAAAGACTGACTAGTCAGGGAAGCAAAATATTAGGTAAGTTCATCAATCCATTTTAATCTTTTTTAAAATTGCTATAGTTTATTAATTTAACTACATCTTTTAATTATAATCCTATATACCTTGTAACAACTTTCCAAAACCTTAATTTTCTATCAGCAAGTACAATTCTGAGAGATTGGCTCAAAGGTAAACTTTAGGTTGGTTCTTTGGCAGATAAGAAACTGAATAATAAAAAAGTGAGAAAATTGATAATATGTGAAAAAGCAGACAGAAAAAAGATACATTTACAAGAAAATCTTGAATTTCTTTGGTTTTCATTAAAACTGCTGGTGTCTCAGAAGACTGGTTTAATGTTCTATCAGTAGTACTATAATTTATTCTTTTGTTACCCCATGAGGATTGAAGATGAAAAGGTCTATGCTAGCAGGAGGCCTGGGAAGAGATTATATATGCAAATATTTTTGTAGCTCTTGTACTAGGAGAGGGGTTGTCTTATACTATTTCTTTTAAGTCACACAGAGAAATCTTTGGTTGGTTGCCAGAAAAGCAAAATTGTGAAGTTAGAGAGAGAGAGAGAGGAAGAGAATGTTTGAAAGTGGTATGCAACGCTATGATGAGAAGTCAGAAGATGTGTGATAACTACAGCATCTGTGATTTTTCTTTTTTAAGAGATAAAAATGGAGGGGCTGAGGAGGTGGGTAAGAAATATCAAGCAGTTTGGAGAAGCAAGGTTAAGTGTATTGAGGCCTGGGGATTTGAGGACACATGGTCATATCCAGACAAAATGTAATTCTTGTGACCGGTGGTAGGTAGGTGTAACCCCAGTCATCTGCCTTCCTATGGCAGGTTGGCTGTTTCTTTCTTTTTTTAACTCCTGAAATCTTTTTTTTAATTGATTAAGGTATTACTTATGTGTCCTTATCTACTCATTGCCCCCCGCCCCCACCCCAGTCCTGTTCATGCCCTCACTCCCCTGGTGTCTGTATCCTTTGGTTATGTTTATATGCATGTATACAAGTCCTTTGGTTGACCTCAACTCTTTACCCCCACCCTCCCCACCTTCCTTCTGAGGTTTGAGCATCTGATCAATGCTTCTCTGTCTCTGAATCTGTTTTTGTTCATCAGTTTATGTTGTTCATTATAATCCGCAAATGAGTGAGATCATTTGATATTTATCTTTCTCTGACTGACTTATTTCACTTAGCATAATGCTCTCCAGGTCCATCCATGCTGTTGCAAATGGTAGGAGTTTCTTCCTTTTTATAGCAGCATAGTATTCCATTGTGTAGATGCACCAGTTTTTCTAATCCATTCGTCTGCTGATGGGCACTTAGGCTGATTCCAATCTTAGCTATGGTAAATTGTGCTGCTATGAACTGTTTCTTGACTCCCCTTCCCAGAAGCAGGCAGCTGTTCCACAGAGCTGAGGTGCCAGGTGCTGTTTCCACCCTACAAAAGACAAAAGGACATGGAGGGGAAAATGTAAAGTCACCAAAGAGCCTGAGTAGACAATCACATCCCTGTAGCTGGCAGTTCTTCTAGTCCAGGAAGGTCTGGGAGGAATAGAGAGACAAAGGAGCTGGAACATTCAGGTGGGGTGAGGTCAGGCATGAAGGAGGGCTGATTGGAATGAGCCTTCTTCTTCCAGCACACATTCAGTAAACACTTTTTTCCTTCCTTTGTGTTTTAGCTTACAAACATTAGCTCCTCTGAAAAGGTCACCTCACTATTCAGACAGAATTTGTGACTCTCAGCAACTGGGAATACCTTGGAACCAAAGAAAACAATTAGGAGAAAAAAATCACAGTCATTGTTAAGCCAAAAAAATGGGGGAAAGATTAACCTCTAAATTGTTTTATAATGACAACAAACACACAGCATTTCTCTTTAATTCATAACCTTAATAAATTCTAATTATTGTTTATAATAATCCTAAGGACACTTACATATTAGAACAGAGTTTTATATTAGGAAAGAAATTCCATCACTAAAAATTATGGGAAAAGCCTTTTTTTATTTGTACTAATGAAGAATCTAAAAAATATTGCTGAATTCTGGAGATCACAGAGTTGTGTTTATAACCACAATAAAATATTAGGCCACTCCACCAGAAAAGCCTTGGTTCATTTATTTTGACACAAGTATTTGAAATAATTTAGTTTCCTTGGTAAATGGTCTGTAGACTCTTCAAAGTGTTGTGAGCTAAAATATTATTAATGTGAATTCATTCAATGCATCTCATAATTTTGCTGAGAAATGAGATGTAGCAAACACTGGAGGAGAGCAGCAGAGAGATGAACAAGGATGAACAGTGAGGCTGAATTTATGGGAGTTCAGAGTGAGAAGGTGGGAGGCACCAGCAACTGGGCAAAAGAAACCATGAAACATGGATTTTGCTATCAATTATCATTCTTATCAGCTTGAAAAATAAACTATGTGGTTAATAAGCATAGGAAACAGTTCCTAAGGAGTCCACAGCTTGCTCAGTTAAACTCCTATTAGCACTGTGAAGAAGACTTTTCAGTATAAAATACGGGCATATTGACTCTAATTACAAAAAAAGCTATAAACATCATCCAACTAACTCCATCTGAGCACACTCTCACAGGGTCTCTGGGAAATCTTTTATGGGAGTGAAATGTTGAGGAAGAGAAAGTCAGGCATGGAGGGGACTGTAGAATGAGTGTCTGTCCCACAACTTCAGTTTCGTGCCAGGTCCCAAGGTTGCAGGTGACTTTCTCACTTTGCTTTCATGGAGGAGCCCTTGCTTCTCCACCAGAGAACCTTCTCTCCCAGCCTCTTTGCTCTTGTCTTCTGTTCTCCCCACCAGGTCCTTCTAGGACGCTCCTCATCTGAATTTCAGATAAAGTTTCCATCTCTTTCTCTCCCCATTTTTTTCAGGGGTGGGGGGCAACCAAAATTTTTGGTGGCCTTATTAGGAAAAAAAAGTTTTCAGTTGTTCAGCTTATTTTATCATGATTCTTACCCACAGCTTTATCCTTTATTGAACTCTAAGCTTGTTACTTTGTTAGAATTATCTTTTCAGACACAGATGCTCAAAAATATTTAAATCCCCCAATCTCCATTCAGCTTTAGAAATAACATTCTACATGACCTGTGGGCATATTGCTGGGGTTTTCCTAATAATTTAGTATAATGAGCTCCCATGTGTGAAATTCATTCAGTGTAATCTAGTTCCCATTCTCATCCATCTAGTATTCCATTAAGTTTATGCTGGACATCAATTCTACCATGTCTTTACTCCTACCTCTCCCCCCATCCCAGGCTGTGTTGGGGGAGCCTACTCTGAGACCCAGAACTTCAATGGCCAATAGTCCCAGTTTGTGCAGAATTGAGAGGTTCCCTAGGATGTGCTAAAATGGGACAGTAGCAGGTAAACTGGGATAATTGGTCACCCTAACACACTCCTCCAGTCCCCTACAAATACTTGCGTTTTAAAAAAATATATGTTTTTACTGATTTTTAGAGAGAGAGAGAGAAAGGAGAGGGAGAAGGAAGAGAAAGATAGAAACATCAATGACAAAGAAACATTCATCAGCTGCCTTCTGTACCACTCCTCCCCACTGGGGATGGAGCCCGCAATGCTGGCATGTGCCCTGGCCAGGAATCAAACTGTTGAACTCCTGGTGACCAACTGGGCTAAAAATACTTCTCACAAACATACTGTAATCTTTAATTTTCTTGTCTCTTTCACTAGACTGAGTTTGTGTTTTTGTATTCCCTAGCACCTAGCACAGTGCCTGACACTTAATTGATACTTTACACATTTGTTGAGTGCATAAAAGAATAGAGGAATACAAGTGTGAAGGAGAATGAACAAAATTTTTCTTTATTTCCCCACAAGGATGAGAAACAAATCCCTTTTGTCTCTCATTCTTAACACAGAAGATTTCCAGAGAAACCGTGGTTTCTATAGCAGCCCAGAGATTCCAGGATAACTTTGGCACCCTATTCCTACCGGAGAAGCCCAAGGAGCACACCATGAACTGCCTGCTCTCTCTTCTTTTGTGAAAAAGTCTTTTCTCCCCCTTCCCCTGCTGGGCTTCTAGAGCATTTGTGTATCTTCTCTGCTGCTCTGAGGGCATCTTGAACTATCTGTATCTTATTCAATTTTGGATCCCCAGAAGCTAGCATTTTATCTAGCCCCCCAAAAAGGAGTAAAAGAAAATGCTGAAAGTACAGGCAAATTTATTCATAAGATAGATGTAGAAATGAAAGGAACTAAACTTAAGGAGATACTCATACTAGCAGCATAGATCGACTAAGCACTCTTCTGGATTCATTTTATTTTAATCCTCAAAAAAATATCATGGAGTTTGAATTATCCCCATTTCATAAAGGATAAAATTAAAGGTCAGAGTGATTATGTCATTGCCCAAAATCACATAGTTCATTAGTGGTACAGTCCAACCTGCTTTATGGTTCCTTTCATTTTGCTTGTTTTCATATAGGGAGAGAGGTTTTTTAAGTGGATGGACAGTTATAGTACCAAATACGAAGGAAGCAGAAGTTAGGAAAACTGGATCCCAGTATATATTAGAGAGGGAGAAGGAGAATGTACAGAAATACCGAGGGGGGGGGTTATATTATTATTTACAGTTTGTGGAACCTACAACCCCTGAAGTTCCCTTTGGAATGTGAATTGTGGACATGACTTCCTTCAAGCTCTCGCTCAAATACTCTAGAGTTTGAGATTTGTAGGGAGGACAAGCTATAGTATATAGGCCTGGGACTAATTTTGTTTTTTACATTTATTAGTGAGAAATAAGTGAATGTGATTATGTGATCTTTAGGGACTCAGAAGGGAAAAATCTAGTCCCAGATCGCACCTGAAACCCCCCAAACTGGAGGAAGTCCATTTATGAAAAGGAGAGCCCTTAAAATAAAGAAAAGTTTGAAAAGCGTCCTAGGACTGAAAACCTATGAATTTTAATAGAAAGTATGCATATATGTGTTCATGTGTGGGAGGTGTTCAGGGTTACATTTCAGTTGTACTATAATCAGACATGCAAAGAAATATAGCTTCTTTACTTCCTATAACTAGGGTGGGAAGTAAGTGAAGAAACAAGAGATCCTTTTTAAAATTTAATTTCTAATGTTTTAAAGATTGTAACATATAAATAATGATTAACCATTTTAAGTGTCATTGGCAGAACTAGAGACACTTTAACTTGCCAATTAAAGTATCTTCTGGATTAACCAGTGTGTTCAGGCAAGTATTTTGTCAATTCAAAGGTCAGTTCCCTATTGGGGATAATCCTCTTTCTGTTTTTCTACTCAGGGTAGCATCTGTAGGGGGAAAAACTCTTGGCAATGCAGTCATTTAGCGTTTATTAAGTACTTCCCATTGGTCTTTGCCATCTGGTGGATAGTCTGAAGTAGTCTTTGGACTAGTGTCGACTAAAGTATGACTGGAAAGTCCACTTTGCCTTTCTAGCTATTCCCACCTGCATCTTCCCTTAAACTTCCACCCCGAGTTGCACATCCAACTTATGATCCATCTTCCTCTGGAAGGGGAGTCATTTTTCCTCCCTGGAAGAGACTTCCTCTGTATTGTATCCTTCATTTTCCTCATAGGACTAAGCACAGTAGCTCAGCCTTAATCATGAATGATCTATCCTCTTCACACCTTGAAAGAAACTCTGAATCTTTCAAGTATAGCCTTGAATATGGGAGCCTTGTCATAACTTGGGAACAAGAATTACTGAGGACCAGTAATTCTTGACAACCCTTGTATCAAGGACTACACGACATCTTTACTAACCCTAACACATCTAAATATAATCTTGAAAGAAAAGAATAGAAAATCAAATATTTTTTCAGAAAACAATTCACTACTTAACTTGAGGTGGCGAACACACAATACATTGTACAGATGATGTGTTGTAGAACTGTGTACTTGAAACCTGGATGATTTTGTTAGCTAGGGCTAATGAATTCAATAAGAAGGAAAAAAAGAAAACACTTCACTTATTTAAATATTTATGAGTCTCTTCTATGTCCTTGCCATGCAGCTTGCTAGCTATATGTCTAAGAATTAGATTTAGCAAATGGGGGGACACCCCTAAAGTGAGTTTCACACACATACACATGCACACACACAAGAACTGATTTAAATAGCATGTGATTCTCCTACTTTTTACTTTATTTAGTTTAAAAATATGTTCTTATTAATTTTTTTACAGAGAAAGAGAGAGGGAGAGAGAGAGTAAAACACTGATGAGAAAGAGAAACATTGATCAGCTGCCTCCTGTAAGTCCCCTACTAGGGATGGAGTGGGATCCTGATCAGGAATTGAACTGGTGACCGCTAGGTGCAGGGGATGACCCTCAGCAAACTAAGCCACACCAGCCAGGCCTCACTTTATTTTAATCAGAGAAACAATAGAAGCCTATAAGTAAGTTCAAAGCCACAGAATACATGTTCTTCATTTCCATAAGAAAAACTTTTAAAAGGTGAAGGAAACATCTTACTTTGCTAGTAACTATAATAATTTTAGAAGTTTTGCCACTTCAAAATAATATCCAAATGTATTTAGAGTCTTTGCCTTTAAAAATTTCCATGAAAGTTTTCTCTGACAATGCAATCATTATGTTCCAATGTTTTTAAGAAGTATTAATCTTCTATATTTGATAATTACATACTGATATATACTATACTAAGAATATTAAGAATAAAAACTTTCTAAATGTTTAATATCCACTTCTGACATTTTGTCTTTTCTGGAATGAAATCATGTGAACTAAAGATAGCTATCAATTTAATTAAAACAGCAATATGGCTGAGTTTTTTAATATTAAAGTTAGTTAGGCACTGATACCTCCGGCACAGCCAGATAATTTACATTAATATTAAGACAAGAAAATTTTTTATAAACAACTTTTATATTTTGGGTTTTTCAGAGGTCTTTAATATGGAAAGGGAAGGAGATCAAAAGATAATAGAAAGAACATGGGTTCTAACGAAAAGAATTCATCTGAAAATACAGAGATGGGGTTAACCTCAGCTGCCCCAGATCACACTGGATAGAACAAATGTTAACACGAACCTTTGCTGAGATTTATGCAATTGTCCTGGCTGTTCTGATTTATTCTGTTGCTAGTAAGGTAAGTACATTCATTTTAATTGAACATAAGTTTGTTCTACCCTTATGCAAGCAGCATTATCAGTCTGATCAGGAGTTGGGCAGTGCCATTCTCCAAGAACCAGGCACGTTTTTGTGATAGTTATCTGTCCATTTCAAACTAAGCAGTCCCCAAAAGCTTTAGTTTTCCTTGACCCCTTCCATTCTCCACCTCAGTCCTTCACAATAGACCTTAGAAAAGGGGGGAAAGTCTGATGCTTTTCAAATCTATTTTAGCCAAATGGGTCAATACATACTGAACACCAAATTTGAGAAATTCCAGAAGTTTTTACCTTCTTTTATATTTCCCCCAGTATTGATCATTCTTCATTTCCTACTTTCAGGTAAAGTGTGATGAGTAGAAGACAGCAAGCCAAGTGGTCTTTTGGGGTGAAAATAAAATGAAAAATAAACCTCTGTGTTGGAACATCAATGAAGAGTGCACAATAGGCATGAGTAGTGTTGGTGGCATCTAGAATTGAGAATGTTGCTGTGATCTGAAAGTTCTTAGGGAGCTATAATTGTGGTGGATTTGCCCTAGTAAAAGTGTGAATGAGACATTTTTAGGCAATAAGAATAGTAAGATTTATTGGATACTTCTTATGTATCAGGAATTTTCTAACAAGGTTTATTTTATGTAATCTTCACAATTCCATTATGAGGGATAGACCATCATTATTTTTGTTTTACAGATAAGGAAAATGAGGCACAGAAAGGTAAGCTGTATAACATCACACAGTTAATAAACGGTGGAATATTTCGTGTCATCCCATGCACCGATTTGATTTCTAGTTAGTGCACATGTGGGCTCCGTCCCCCATGGGGAGCAGGCAGGAAGCAGCTCATGTATGTTTTTGTCTCACATCCAATATTTCTCTCTCTCTATCTCCCTCTTTCTTCCTTTTTCTCTCAAATCAATAAGAACATAGTTTAAAAAGCACATTGGATCACAGAAATAAACCTTCACATATATAGTCAAATGAACTTCAACAAAAGTATCAAGAACACTCAATGGGGAAAAGACAATCTCTTCAACAAATGGTACTGAGGAAACTGGCTATCTACCTGCAAAAGAGTGTATCTGGACCCTTATCTCATACCATACCCAAAAATTAACTCAAAACAAATTAAAGACCTAAATATAACATCTCAAGTTATGGAACTCCTACAAGACAATATAGGGAAAACTTCATGACAATAAATTTGGCAATAACTTATTGGATGTGATAACAAGAGCACATGCAGCAATAACAAATATAGACAAATGAGACTATGTTAAACTTTAACCCTCTGTGCATCAAATGACACAATCAACAGAATGAAAAGCAAACTACATAGTGGGAGAAAATGTATGCAATTTACATTATCTGATAGCGGTTAATATCCAGAATATATAAAGAACTCCCGCAACTCAACAACAATGAAAAATAACAAATAACCCTAATTAAAAGTAGGCCAAGGACTTGAATAAACATGTCTACAAGGATGATGGACAAATGATCAATAACCATATCAAAAGATATTCAACATCAAGGATGATGGACAAATGATCAATAACCATATCAAAAGATATTCAACATCACAAATCATTAGAAAAATGCAAACCAAAATCACAATGAAATATCACCTCAGACCTATTAGAATGCCTATAATAAAAAAGACAACAAATAACAAGTATAGGTGAGAATGTGGGGGAAAGGACTGTAAAATAGTGCAGTTGCTATGAAAACAAAATAGCAATTCCTCAACAGAGCAAAAATAGAACTGCCAATTGATCCAGCAATCCCACTTCTGGGTAGATATCCAAAAGAATTGAAAGCAGGGTCTCAAAAAGATGTTTGCACCATTTACAATAGCCAAAAGGTGAAAGCAACCCAAATGTCAATCAACAGGTGAATGAGTAAACAAAATGTAATCTATACATATAATAGATTATTATTCAGCCTTAAAGAGGAAAGAACTCTTACACATGTTACAGCATGGATACATCTTACAGACATTATGCTAAGTAAAATAAGACAGTCACAAAATGACAAATACTCTATGATTCCACTTATATAAAGTATGTACAGTAATGAAAATCACAGGAACAGAAAGTAGAATGGTGATTCCAGGGACTCAGGTGGAGGGAGTAATCAGAGTTGTTGTTTAATGGATGTAGAGTTTTGGTTTTGCAGGATGAGAAACTTCTGGAGCTCTGTTGCACAACAATGTGAACATAGTTCACAGTATTAAAATTTAGAGTTGAAAATGGTTAAGACGATAAATCGTATGTTATGTGCTTTTTTGCCACAATTAAAAGTAGTAAACAACTAAGTAACCAAAATGGAGATATTAGCTAGCTGAAAGGTACATATCAATGCTTTCTTTTATGATTTCTAAGACCTATTCCTGCTCTGATATTCTTTTGCAGTATTCCAAATTGGGTACAAGACTTTCTAAAGTCACTAGTGTTCATGATCTCCAGAATATTACCAATATATGACCTACCAACCCCATCTGTAGTACTATTCACTGTCTCAGTTCTTCTGATCCCATTATCTAACTTCCCCAGTAGTAGGTATTTTTGGTTTTATCAGAGAAACCAATTATTAACATACTTTCTTACTAAAATAATCCCAAATTATATATATATATATATATATATATATATATATATATATATATATATATAGTGTAATATGCTAATTAGACCAGACATGCTTCCGGATGACCTTCAGGACAAAGCCTGGGCTGCAAGGGAAGCCCGGGTCCTAGGTGCCAGAAGGAAGGTAGGAAGGTAGGCCTACTCTTGCATGAATTTCGTACATTGGGCCTAATATATATATATATATGCTGTCAAATAATAAAACTAAATCTAATGAAGCAAATATACTATTGAAAGAAATATTTGTTAGAAAGGAGGACAAGAAGGATGAGGGTTTTGCCCCTCTCCCCTTCCCCAAATCATTTAATGGCATCACAGTCAACAAAAAGGAATATTAGGCCAGTGAATCAAAACAGTATGACTGAACAGGAAAAAAAGACAATATTTGGAAATGAGTATTGGATAAGACAGCAAAGACAGATATCTTTCCAGGAAAGCTGAGAATAGAGTTTGATTTTGGTCAATTCATTTACGCCTTGTTAATATTCAACATTGACTGGATTGTATTCCTTTCTTTCTTCACTGATGTCAGCTCATTGTTATTCCCCTCCCATTTGCTATTTCTCAGGACATCTCCCCAAATAAGACTGTCATCCAGATATGTACTGTAAGCATTGGAAGAATGAGAAAGGTAGTAAGTCCATTGGAAGATCCAGAGGGGAGGGGACATTGCTCTGCCCAAAATAAGAAAGTTTCACAGAGAAAAACAAAATGCATCTAAAACAAAATGGATCAAGGAGTCTAAGTTCTCCTTTCCTAACCAACAGCAAAGAGAGTTCTCATATCTCTTCGGGTTCAACAGCAAACTGTTTCTCTTCTTCCATTGCTTCCCAGAAGGAGATAAGTGAAAGATAACAGCCAGAAAAAATGAAGATGATAAGAGGAAATTCTTGGTCACTTTCAAGGTTCATTATCTGAAGAGTTCCAGAAAGCCCTGGGAAGTTAAATATAAAAGTGTCCAAGAAGCCCTAGCTGGTTTGGCTCAGTGGATGAAGCACTGGCCTGTGGACTGAGGGGTCCTGGGTTCAATTCCAATCAAGGGCATATGCCTCGGTTGCAGGCTTGGTCTCCAGTGGAAGCTGTGCAGGAGGCAGCCAATCAATGGTTTTCTCCCATCATTGATGTCTCTCTCTCTCTCTCTCTCTCTCTCTCTCTCTCTCTCTCTCTCTCTCTCTTCCTCTCTGAAATCAATAAAAATATATATTTTTTTAAAAAGTGACCAGGAAGACAAACAATGTATCAGAAATTGTGACTGAAGTGAATGGGCTCTATAGATAGAGGTTGCTCAGGAATCCCTGGAATCTCTTGGCAAATAATCTCTTTGTATTACATAGCTTGCTATGCAGAATTTTCTGTTAATTAAATCTTTCAATATAATTCTGTGACAAGAGTGCTATTGAATTTCAAATACTTCTGGGTTGGGGAAAGAGGAAGAATAGGGAGGGAATTATAACACTGAATCATATTATATTAAATCAATTACCCACAGAATGTATGAAAGATTGATTACAAGGATGACTGTCTTCACCTGTGATTTTTCTGTTCTTTATTATTTGTACTAGGAGCCCAGTGCACAATATATTGTGCACTCGGAGGGGTCCCTCAGCCCAGCCTATACCCGCCCAAGCTGCGGCCCGCCACCCGCCCATCTTGCCCTGCCCACCCCACACACACCCCACCCGTCCATCACGCCCCGCACACCCTACACACCCCAGCCTGTCACCTGCCACACACGCCCAGCTCACCCTTACACCTGCACTGCACCCGCCTCCAAGGTTGCGCTGCTGGCCTCCATCTTGGCTGAGTTAATTTGCATACAGCCACTCTGATTGGCTGGTGGGCATGGCTTAGGTGTCCTGTAGAAATGGTCAATTTCAATATTACTCTTTTATTAGAGTAGATTTTTAGCTATTGAGTCAATGTGACATTTTAGCAAAGACTCTGATAGTCTTTAAAGCTCTTGCTTTTGTGTAAAATGAAGACCAACCATTAATCTCTCTTCTAGTATTTTTTTTTTTTTGGTATAATACAAACTCATCATCAGGGATTAACAGACTTTTCCTGGTAAACTTTTTTTCTTTTATCTCTGACAGAATAGCGAGGTTGTATATATTAGCATAGTGCACACATATATGAAGACTACTTTGCAGTTACAAATGGGCTGGGTTCCAGAAGTTCACATTTGAGTCAGTTGATTAGAACTTGGAGTGAATGTATGCATACAAATATTTTTAGAATGTAGTTCTTTTAAAATCATGCTTCCATGGGAAACTGGCGTCCCACAGGAGTTTTCATAAAAAAAAAAATACATGAAAGTAATGGTAATTTTCAAGGTAACATAATTATTGGCTATCATTTTCTTGGCTTTAAGGATTTTGCCCAAATACTTTCCCTCAGTAATAAAAGAACACTTGAGAACTTACTATGAGCTAAGTGTTTGCATACATTATCTTATTTAATCTTTTCAAGGACTCTATTTTATAGATAGAAAAACTCAAATGACTAATTTTCCCCAGCTATTCAAACACTAGGTGATAGAGCCAGTGCAGTATATTTAAACATGTTCATACATTCTTTTTCTTCTTTTTCTTTATTGATTAAGATATTACATACATTCTCTTTCATTTTCTCCCATTGAGAGTCTCTGTCCCCTTCCTTTGAAACTGTGCTGGCCTTAGCAATCACATGAACCAGTAAAACCCAGTGGAGGTGACATTGTGCTACTCTTGATGCTGGGTCAGAAAGGGCGATGCACTTCCACTTGGCTCTTTTGTGATGCTTGCATGTAAGAAATCTGATCATTCTGAGACCTCCATGCTAGACAGGTCATATATAGTCACTCTGGTTATCAGCCAGCATCAACTCTTTTTTTTTTTATTACATAAAGTTTTACAAAGATTGGTACATATATCTCTTTTTCCCCCTGCCCTTCCCCCAGCCTCCCCTACCCCCCAGTGTTTTGTGTCCATTAGTTACAGCATCAACTCTTAGCCGTGTTTCCAGAACAGCCTTCAGATGCCTGCAACCCAAGTCTGACTGCAAATGCATGAGAGGCTCCAAGTAACTACCTTGTTGCTACATTAGTGTTGGGGCAATTCATTGTGCAATAATAACAATCAAAACAGCCAGTTTGTTGGACTCTAACACTCATTTAAAGCTATACATCTATCCTGGCCAGCCTGGCTCAGTGGTTGAATGTTGACCTATGAATCAGGAGGTTTGGTTCAATTCCAGGTCAGGGCACATGCCAGGGTTGCAGGCTCAATCCCTAACAGGAGGTGTGCAGGAGGCAGGAGAGCAATAATTCTCTCTTATCATTGATGTTTCTATCTCTCTCTTCCTCTCTCTCCCTCTCTGAAATCAATTAAAAAATATTTTAAAAACACTAAGAAACATCTTTTTAAAAAATCTATATATTTTATTGCTTTCCTTAACCCTTTAATACTGTTACTACTTTTCCATAATAAAACCTAGCATGGGACTCAACTTACTATATAATTATACTACAGGCCTGGTGCACAAAATTCATGCATGGGTGGGGTCCCTCAGCCTGACTGACGATCAGGGCTGATTGGGACCTTCCTTCCTGCTACTGGCCAGGGCCTTCCTGCTGGCTCCCAGCTGACACCCAGGGCCTGCTGTCTGAGGGGAGGGACCACAGGAGGTTGGCTGGCACTGGGGTGTGTGTGTGGGGGGGCGACCAAGGGAGGTTGGCCAGCTGAAGGCAGTTGGCTGTGGGAGCACACTGACTACCAGGGGGAAGCTCCTGGGTTGAGTGTCTGCCCCCTGGTGATCAGTGCACGTCATGGCGGCTGGTCATTCTGGTCATTCCAGATATTCCAGTGTTCTGGATGCTTAGGCTTTTATATATAGAGATAATTAGCTATTTAATTAAGTTGAGAATATCCACAGTTCTTCGAGTTCTGCAAAAATTTCCCTGAATTCTATTCTATTTCCTAACAAAATATAATCTTAACTAATAAAAGCATAATATTAAAATTAACCGTTTCTTCGGGACGGCCTAAGCCACGCCCACCAGCCAATCAGAGTGACTATATGCAAATTAGCCTAGCCAAGATGGCGGAGGCTGCAGCTCCGGTGTGCGGCTGCTGCCTCCGCCATCTTGGGAGCCTCTGTCCTGGGAAGGCATCTGGCGCCCTGAGTCACCCGATGGGTCTCCCAGGCAGAGAAGCCTTCCCGGGGGTGGGGACGAGTTGGCAGGACCCCGCAGCCCCCTCCTGGGAGGCCGATTGGGTGGCCAGTGCCACCCCATCAGCCTCCTAGGCAGAGAAGCCTTCCCGGGGGGCAGGGATGAGCCAGTGGGACCCCGCCACCCCTCCTGGGAGGCCGATTGGGTGGCCAGTGCCTGGCCAGTGCCACTCGATTGGCCTCCCAGGCGAAGAAGCCTTCCTTCCCAGGGGGTGGAGGAGGCCGATGGGATGACCAGCGCCACCTCATTGGCCTCCCAGCCGGAGAAACCTTCCGGGGGGCGGGGACGAGCCCCCCTCCTGGGAGGCCAATGAGATGGCCAGGCGGAGAAGCCTTCCCGGGGGGTGGGGACGAGCCGGCGGGACCCCCGGCCCCCTCCTGGGAGGCCGATAGGGTGACCAGCGCCACCCGATGGGCCTTCCAGGTGGAGAAGCCTTGGGGGGGCGGGGACCAGCCGGGGGACCACGCGGCCCCCTCCTGGGAGGCTTATCGGGTGGCCAGCGCCACCCCATGGGATTCCCAGGCAGAGAAGCCTGAGCGGTGGGGGGATAGGACTAGCCGGGGGACCCCAAGCCTCCCTCCTGGAAAGCCTATGGGGTGGCCAGCGCCACCCCATCGCTTCCCAGGCGGATGGCCCGGAGGTTCAGTGGGAGCTGTGGCCAGCCTAAAAACTGCCCTTAGCCCCTCACCCAGGCTTGCCACACCCCCTGGGGTGAGGGTCTCCACTGGGGAGTTTGACCAGCCTGCAAACAGACATTGGCCCCTCACCCAGGCTGGCCAGGCACACCAGCAGGTGGACATCCCCAGAGGGGTCCCAAACTGTGAGAGGGCACAGGCCGGGCTGAGGAAACACCCCCCCCACCACCACCCCAGTGCACAAATTTTTGTGCATTGGGCCCCTAGTTTTAAAAATAATGGTCAAGTTCTCATTCTCTCAACAAATATTTACTGAGCACCTACTATATCCCAGGCAGTGTAAAAACTGCTGTAGATACAAAAATGAATTAACATGAGCTTCATCATCTTGCCAATGATGGAAGGCTGTGAGAATATGGGGAAAGATTCATATTTAAACAAATGGGACAACAAAATAAGAGTTCTGTAGTACAGGAAAACAATGGAGAAAGGAAAGGACTCCCTGGGCTAGTTAATCTACAATACTAACCTCAAGTTCTTAGCTGAGACTCCTTGAGAGCTATTCAGTCAGAAGGAGACTGGAGAGAAGAATCCAAAGGGCAAAAGCTGAGATGTCTTCTGGAAAAGCAACTCTGGAGGGATGTTGAGAATCCAAAAGTATGCAATGGATGCTATTCTGCCAGGAGACTTTCAAAACTAAAGATTGCCGCCCTCACTGGTTTAGCTCAGTGGATAGAGCATTAGCCTGTGGACTGAAGGGTCCTGGGTTTGATTCTGGTCAAGGGCACATGCCCGGGTTGTGGGCTCAATCTCCATGGGGATGTGTAGGAGGCAGCCAATCAAAGGCTCTTTCTCTCTCTCTCTCTCTCTCTCTCTCTCTCTCTCTCTCTCTCTCTCCCTCCTCTCCTCTCCTCTCCTCTCCTTAATCCTAAACTGATTTTTTTTCTTTTTAAAAATATCTTTATTGTTGAAAGCATTACATTTGCCCCCCTTCCCCCTCATTGACCCTAATCCTAGACTGATTTTTGTTTTCAGAGTAATGAGTCAGTTAATGTCTATGGACATTCCTGATTTCTTTGCTACCACACACACAGAAAATGCTTCATGGAGTTATCATTAGGGAAATAATTTTTTTTATCTGTGTTCAGTGTGTGCTGCTCAAGGCAGCTATTTTTAACACATTATCTCTTGCTCAATGAAGTAGCAAGTAATATGTTCTCATATGCTTGTCTCACTCACATCCTTTAGCCATCCACAACTAGAGACTGCCTGTTAATTTAGTTAGTAATTTTGGTACTCGTTTTTATTGTCTTACCTTTCTTTGTCTGCCCATCGTCCTCTTTTGGGAACTGTTTCTTAATAGTTGGGGCTGTCAGCATATGCACCTGCCTGTCCTGCCAGGAGAGAGCTTCTGATTCAGGCTGGCCAGTAAGAGTCTTGCATTCCCCCTCAAACACAATGTCTGGCCCAAGGATGAGCATGTGATCCAAGCAGAGCCAGTGTTTTTCAAGGATTGTTAAGGATAATCAGGAGCAAAGATTATTTAGTAATTTGAGGTCATGAACAACAAAGACTGTAAGTCTGTGCTGTTAGTACTCATCTTCTCCATAGGTTGGCACAGTCAGCCTACAAAATTAAAACCACCATTTAAAAATTAGATGAGTTTGATTCTATGCTGAAAACAACCAACTATTGCATTTTTAGGTTAAGCCAATAAATTACATTTTTTTCTGGCTTAAACTAGTTTGAATTGGGGTTTCTCACTTTCAACCAAGAGTCCTGGCTATTTAAAATCACTCTTACATATACTAGTAGATTAATAATTTTGGAAACGACTCTAACCATTCATATGATATTTTATACCATCTTGCTCCTCTCCTTCCAATCTCCTTGACATATTCATTTAGTGTGGTGTTATTGTCAGGAACAAAGGCTTTAAATTTTTTTTATTGATTGATTGATTGATGGGAGAGAGAGAGATCAATTTGCTGTTCCACTTATTTATGCATTCATTGGTTGCTTCTTGTATGTGCCCTGACTGGGGATTGAACCCACACCTTGATGTATCAGGATGATGCTCCAACTGAGTCATCCAGTGAGGGCCAGGAGCAAAGGCTCTGAACACAGAACTGAGTTTAATATCAGTTCTACCATGAACAAGTTGTATGTCTTTAAGCCAATCAATGATTTATTCAAACTTGTTTTTTTCTGTAAAATGGGAATATTTTAGTATGCATCTTACAGATTTTTTTTGAAGTGATTAATGTGAAGCACTCAGCTCAGTCCTTACTGGATTTTAGGATCTAATGATTATATGCTCAGTTGTTTAAATACTTCTTCTACTGGTTATCCTGGACACCAAAGATGTGAAGGAGGGGCTTGGGCAATATGTACATCCAAGGTTAATTCTCTCTTTTATTCCTCAAGTCATATCAGAGTTAACTTTATAGAGGAGAGTATTCTCCACTTAGAAATTTCATAGTACTCGCTGACACCGTACTATACCTCAGGTACATGCGGGTCAGAGCGAAGTCTTCATGCTAGGGTTGCTCCCTGGAGTTGAGGTCATTGCTGACCCATCCAGGGAGTTGGGTGAACCTAAGTCTCTTCCAGAAATTCTCCCTTCACTCCCTCTGCAGTTGCAGAAACAAAGAGAAGGGCCAGGCAGCAGGCCAAGTTGGCTAGAACTACCTAGGGATTTATACTGCAGCATCTATTCTATGCAAAGAAACAAAGACATTCCCTCGCATTAGTATTCAGCCCCAAGGAAAGAATCAACCCTGTATCCTTTCTCCCACTTTTGGTAATCTGTTTGTGCCTCACTGATTTCCAAGAGTAATGTAAACTCTTCTCATGGTTGGTTGAGAGCTTGAGTTGAGATGTAATAAAAAAAGAATTTAAAGTTCAAAAGTGTACATCC
Source organism: Murina feae (assembly GCA_004026665.1). Classification (NCBI taxonomy): domain Eukaryota; kingdom Metazoa; phylum Chordata; class Mammalia; order Chiroptera; family Vespertilionidae; genus Murina; species Murina feae. Next base: position 25,599 of record PVJC01012918.1, read on the forward strand.
TCAACTGTATTTGACTTCTGGAGCTTAACTTGACTTCTGGATTAGTGTTGCAGTTAGTTTTATGCTTCAAAAATTGCTTTTCTATTTTTTATATATATATAATACCGAGTGTTTTGAGCTAACCTGTGATGCAAAGGAGGTAGGAGTCTAGGTGATAAGACTGAGGTGAAAACTTCCCTTGCACCTTGCTATGCCTGTGACTCAGACCTCTTCCCAGGAACTGGGAAGGAAGTGAGAACTAATCTGTCTTCCCAACAGCCTGATAGTGTATTGCCAAAACTTTCCATGAGAAGTAAAGTGTGACAGTAGTTGCTTCTGTCTTCTAGGAAGTGGCCAACAGTGGTTGAGCTGTCCTGATCATCCTCAGTTTCTGCTTTCAAAGTTACCCCAAATAAAACACAATCTGTTCTGCTTATTCTTTTGTTGTTGTTGTTAATCCTCACCCAAGGATATTTTTCCACTGATTTTCAGAGAGTGGAAGGGAGAGAGGAAAAGTGAGGGGGAGGGGAAAAGAGGGAGAGAGAGAGAGAGAAAGAGAGAGAGAGAGAGAGAGAGAGAGAGAGAGAGAGAGAGAAGAAAGACACATCGATTGGTTGCCTCCTGGAGGTACCCTAAGGCCGGGGATCAAACCTACAACCCAGGGACATGCCCTAGACTGGGAATAGAAACTGTGACTCTTCCATCTACTGCCAACACTATAACCAGTGAGCCAAACTGGCCAGGGCTGTTCTGCTTATTCTCCATCACCCACCCGCACCCCATCTGTTCTGGCCATTGTCAGGAAACCCCTCCATTTTACTTTCCCAGGTACCCCCTGTCCTTTGGTTGGGCTTGTCCCATGGGAAGCACCTGCAGGAGATTGGAGTACTGAGAGATCAGCGCATTTCCTCCTCTTTTCCTTCCTTCTTTGGTGCCTATAATCCCTAAGATGACAGTTCTTACTGGCTCTTCCACACTATTTCTTTCCTCTATACTCAGGGGTGTAATGGCTTCCCCCAATCACTAGGCGTCTTGATGTTCTTTGTTGGTTTCTCTAACCTGTCCATACTTCTAAAAACAGTCCTTTAATTAAATTCTCTTCAGTTAAACCCCTTTGAGCAACTTATTGATTTCTGTCAGAACTTTGGCTAAAGTATGGTTAAGCTGAATATTGTTTGTTTGCTATGCAAACACAATTTCAAGGCAAGTTGGCTCAATTCCCTTTTCTTTTTTTAAAATATATTTTTATTGATTTCAGAGAGGAAGGGAGAGAGGGAGAGAAATAAAATATCAGTTATGAAAGGAAATCATTGATCAGCTGCCTCCTGCACACCCCACATGGAGGATCTAGCTCACAACCCAGGCATATACCCTGATTGGGAATTGAACCATGACCTCCCGGGTCATAGGTTGACACTCAGCCACTGAGGCATGTTGGCTGGGCTCAATTCCCTTTCAATTAGACTAAACTTATAAAGCACCTTCTACACAGAATTTTTGAAACTGTCATGAGGAATGTCATAATCCAATCCTGGGGTAGGTGGCTCTTTTTAGGAAAACATCAAAATGAGGTGGTTATCTTGGTTAAGAAAGGCTCCATTGTCATTGCTTGAGAGAGAAGCAGGGGAGAGAGAGAAAAAATAAGATCATATTTATGTTTCTGGGAGAAACTTTAAAGACAGGAGTAAATGAGTAAAGAGCCCAAGAAACAGGGAGAAAGGAAAGCAAGGAAGGTCATGGAAGAGAGGAATCACAAAATATTGCAAGACACAAACAGTAAGAAATTCTCAATACTAAGAAAAGCCTATAAATGCCAGGAATAGTGATGCCTGAAAATGTTTCAGGGTATTTTGTGTTTTCTTTTTGAAATTACTGTCATTGTGTCCCTTTCACAGCATCATCTCCCACCAGAAGTTGGCTACAAGTAACAGCTTTGTGAAAATTGTGCTCTAGGGAGACATGAAGGATGAGAGGCAGAGGTCCCAGGGGGGAGCCCTTCAAAGAGAATGGCAGCTCTGCTCACTCTAAGAGGGATGGGGTGGAGAAGCTAGCAGCTGGGAACTCTAAGAATCCTGAGTCCTTGAAAAATCCTCAGAGATGGTGGGAGCAGAGAGAGACAAGACTTAATTCATTTGGAGGGATATAAAGTGACATAGTCCCAGGAGGTTGGAGAGTTTAGGAATATCTCAGCTGGAGCAATTGGGTTGCATTTGAATACTATTATTTAAGTAACACTGAAACCCATCTTGATGGACTTTCACTATGAACACTATAAGGCAGGAATAGGATTATGTGAAGCTTATATGAATAATAAGAACAAAATAATAATGAAAAACAAGAACAAAAACACTAAGATTAACTATCCATGAAAGTGTGTTTCTGGGTTGGAAATTAAAAAAAAATAAAATGTCTACAGTAGCAAGTGAACACATGAATGTTTAGTCTGACAAATAGCAAATTTTCCCTAATGCTTAGAATGGTACCTAACACAAAGTTATTGCTATATATGTCTTTAAGTTAGAAACATCTATAAATAAATAACTTCTTAATAGATAAAGCCATACAATTACAATAAGATGGATAGATAGATAGATAGATAGATAGATAGATAGATAGATAGGCCAACAGGTAGAAAGGTGAATGGATAGAAGTGTGGCTAGACAGATTTAAATAAAACATTAAATAATAGTTATAATTTCATTGTTGTTGTTGTTATTGTGATCTGACATCATTGTCCAAAAAGTGGCCCTCCTTTATTTTCCTGCACTCAAATTTTATATTCTGATGCTCATAACGGTCACTGAGATACATATTCCAAGAAATTCAGATTTAAATCAAGAACACAAATGTAACAATGTTCATGGTTTACTGAAAGCACCTCTAATGGAAGAAAGAGTCATGGTATTCATAGGAAAGCTCCTACAATCAATGTTATTCCTGTGTACCATATGCAAGACCACATTTCAGACACTTTATATACATTTCATATTCAGAGCTACCTCCCCGTTATTATCCTATTTCACAGAGGAGGAAATTGAGGCACAGAGAAAATAAAGAACTTGCTGGACATTTCAGTTAGTAAGTAGCATGCCCAGAATTCAAAACAAGACAGTTCAGTTCCAAAGCAAAAGATCTCAATGACTAAGTTGTCTAATATTAAAACCAGAAATGACTAGCAGGTAAATATTCAATCTTGGTCCATCTCCCTAAATAGTTTTTTTTTTTTTGTCATCTTTGAGGAGACAATTCTAAAACTGGTTAAACTATACTCATTATTTATCACTGAATGTGGAAAGGCAATGGTCTACAAGGGATTTATTCATTCTTTCAACAAGTAATTAGTGAGCACCTACTAAGTGCCAGAAACTCTTCCAGGCACTTAAACAATAGCTGTGAACAATCTGGATAAAATCCATGCCTTCAGGGAGCATAGATTCTAGTGAAATAGATATAGGCAATAAACAAAATGAGCATAAATATTATGAAGAAGAATAAAGTGGAGAAGAAGGAGGAATAGACAGGCAAGGCTTCAACAAGAAAGTTGTTCACTTGTTTAGAAAGCCATGGAGAAAGTAAAGGAAACCCCTTTACTTCTCTCCACTAAAACTTGAGTGGAGCTAGGTCACGAGAGTAATCTGCTAATCATAATTTTAGAAATTCACTCTTTAACCAATGCAAAGCCAGAAGTGTTGCTATTATTTTCTTGCTGTGCCTCATGCAAACCCTTTTTAGGTTGCAGGTCGTCCTGTGCAATGCTACTCTGTGCTGGGGTGCACTCATGTGTCTGTAGTTCCTGAACATCTTCTGAGCCAGAGCAGCCACCTGATCAACTCCCCATTAAAGCGAGTGCATGTTTGAACTTCGCCAAATGCCTTGGGCCCTTCAGCGAGTCCTTGCACACAGCACACGTGGTTTTTCAAGAGATAAGGCGCGGGTTTCCTGAGGCTTGATCTCAAACTTATTTGAAGTGAAGACTCTGAAAACACTGGGGGGAAGGGGAGGGGAAAAAAAGAGATATATGTACTAATCTTTGTAATACTTTATGTAATAAAAAAATATATATATTAAAGAATAAAAAAATAAAGTGAAGACTCTGAAGAGTGAGATCTTCCTTTCTCTTTCTATTTTGTATGTTTGTGTATTTGTGCTAAAAAGGCAACATTGTCAGAACCTACAGAGACAACCATTATAGAGGAATAAATCATGGCATGAAATCATGCTGATCAAGCTTGTGTTTCTCTCTGGGTTCTCATAAATGATTTAGCCTAAACACACCAGAATAATAGACAGTCCCCAAAACAGGATTAACGAAATTTAAGCAAAACCTCCAGCATGAAAATAATATATTGAAATTCACCAAAGACTTTATTTCCACTCTTTTAAAAAAAATCTTCAGAAATCCTAATGCTCATCACTGACCTCAGTTTTCTCTCTGCTTCCTGAGGAAAGCCATTTCCTCATTCATAAAGCATAACCACAGCCTCCTTGTCTGGTTTTGACTATCACAGAACACATAAGCTAGAGATCCTCTGTATGGTTGATGCTATGACCGTGGGGCATTCTTACATACCCAGTTCTCATGGTAAAATGCCTGATTTCAGTCTGTTCAAACATGAAACCAGTCTGAGCAATAGTGACAAAGAAATGCATTCTCCAGGAGCACCCTCTCCATCAGATTGCCCCCTCTTTCCTCTACACCTGTCTCTTCAAAGCAACTGTCACTGTTCCACTGTCGTCTTCCCTCATCTTTCCTGTGGTTTATTTCTGGATTCTCAGTCATTCTCAAACTTTAGAGGAAATAGGGAGCACCACAGAACTCATTAACTAGTACAAATATTCTTGAATCCCTCGTCCCATGCTAAAGCTTTTCTTAAGGAACATTTTTATTCTTTTCCCTTCAGCTTTATTGAGATAATTGACATAGAACATTGTGTAAGTTTAAGGTCTACAATGTAATGATTTGATATATGTGTATATTGTGAATGGATTACTGCAATAACGTAGTTAATATATCCATCACTGCACAGAATTATTCTGTGTGTGCATGTGTCTGGTGAGAACTTATAAGATCTACTCTCATAGCAACTTTCAAATATGCAACACAATACTGTTAGCTATACTGCTGTACATTAGATTCCATCCTAAAGATGCCCATTCAGAAAGGTTGGGCCAGGGCCCAAGAATCTGCATTTTAAATAAACATTCCAAATGATTCTGTCATAAGGAAGTTTGAGGACCACAATTTGAAAAACAGTGTTAGGCAGCAAAATAACTTCTCAAGAGAAGATCTACAGGAAATTTTAGATTTCAAATATGTTCAGCGTAGAGTGAAGATTAAACTTAAGAGAAACATAGCATTATGGGATGTTCAGAGTAGGAAGGAAGGTCATTCTGATCTAATGCCTTCATTTTACGGATGAGGAAATACAGGCTCTGAGAAGTTAGGTGGCATGCCCAAGGGTTTATAATAAGCTTGTGGCAGAAACAGGGCTAGAAATAAGGTCTCCACTCCCTGTTTAGGTTTTCTTTCCTGCATTTCACATTCTAAATGAAGTATAATTAAGAGGATTAATTACCAAAGTTCTTTTTTGATTTTTTAACCTTTTAGTAAGGCTCTAGAGTTTCTAATTGTCTCTCAAAATACAGCTCCGGCCTATTTAAACATTTTGGAAGGGTAACAAAGGAGTTCTTTTCCACAAGAGCAGAAAAGAGCACAGAAAAATGCAGCTGGCAGAGGACAAGCTTTTCTCTGTGAAGAGATTCTAAACAATGATTTTATGTTTTAAATACCTGTAATTAGACCCCTCTATATAACCACTCCATCTCCTTTTGGCTTTTCCACATAAAATCTCTTTTTTCTGCACAATAAGGTCAAATTGGGTCTTGAAGCATGATGAGGAAGAGGCATGCATTATGAATGTTACTTAACACAAGTGGCTGTTATTATTTTCAAGTGCCAGGTATTAAATATCTACTATGCCAACATAGTAAAGTACTTCTTTGACACCTACATGTTAAACTCTATTTTTTTTTTTTTAGGATAAAAAGTGATTTCAAAGTTGTGCTGCTAACAGTTTTGTAGGAAATGTATATTTTTAAAAATTTAAATTCTTTATTATTTAAAGTCTTACATATGTCTCCGTTTTCTCCCATGTATCTCTCTCCAGCCACTCCCACCCCAGCACATGTCCTCACAGCCCTAGTGTCTGTGTCTATTGGTTATGCTTATATGCATGGATATAAGTCCTTTGGTTGATCTCTCCCCCCACCCTCACCCTCTCCTGCCTTTCCTCTGAGCTTTGATGGTCTGTTCGAGGATTCTCTATCTTTGCATCTATTTTTGTTCATCAGTTTATGTTGTTCATTTATATTCCACAAATGAGTGAGATCAAGTGATATTTTATCTTTCTCTGATGGCTAATTTCACTTAGCATAATGCTCTCTATGTCCATCCATGCTGTTGCAAATGGTAAGAGTTCCTTCTTTTTTATAGCAGCATAGTATTCCATTGTGTAGCTGTACCACCTTTTATAATCCACTCATCTGCTGATGGGCAATTAGGCTATTTCCAAATCTTAGCTTTGTAAATTGTGTTGCTATGAACATAGGGATGCATATATCCTTTCTGATTGGTGTTTCTGGTTTCTTGGGATGTATTCCTAGAAGTGGGATTACTGGGTCAAATGGCAGTTCCATTTTTAATTTTTTGAGGAAATTCCATACTGTTCTCCACAATGGCTGCACCAGTCTGCAGCAGTGCACGAGGGTTCCTTTTTCTTCACATCCTTACCAGCACTTCTTTATCGATTTGTTGATGATAGCCATTTTGACAGGTGTGAGATGGTAACTCATTATCATTTTGATTTGCATCTCTCATGATTAGTGACTTTGAGCATGTTTTCATATGTCTCTTGGCCTTCTGTATGTCCTCTTTAGAGAAGTGTCTATTTAGCTCCGTTGCCCATTTTTTGAAGGGGTTGTTTATCTTCCTTTTGTTAAGATGTCTGAGTTCCTTATACATTTTGGAGATTAGACCCTTATCGGATATGACATTGGCAAATATGTTCTATGCAGTGGGCTTTCTTATTGTTTTGTTGATTATTTCTTTTGCTGTGCAGAAGCTTTTTATTTTGATGTAGTCCCATTTGTTTATTTTCTCCTTAGTTTCCATTGTCCTAAGAGCTGTATTGGTAAAGATATTGCTATGACATATGTTTGATATTTTGCTGCCTGTGGATTCTTCTAAGATTTTTATGGTTTCCCATATTATGTCTAAGTCCTTTACCATTTTGAGTTTATTTTTGTGTATGGTGTGAGTTGGTGGTCTAGTTTCATTTTTTTGCATATATCTGTCCTATTTTCCCAACACCATTTATTGAAGAGACTGTCTTGACTCCATTGTATGCTCTTGCCTCCTTTGTCAAATATTAATTGAGCATAATGGCTTGGGTCAATTTCTGGGTTCTCTGTTCTGTTCCATTGGTCTCTGTCTGTTCTTGCACCAGTACCAGGCAGTTTTGAGAACAGTGGGTTTGTAATATAGCCTGATATCTGGTATTGTGGTCCCTCCAGAGGAAATGGATAGCTCTTAAACATGCCCAGTGATTTCCATGTGGAAAAAGATAAATATGAGTAACATAAAATTATTATATGAGTTGTACCGGACTGCCAGGCAAGTCTTACTCAGTGATTGAGTGCTGAGCCATGAACCAAGAGGTCACCGGGTTCAATTCATTGTCAGGACATTTGCTTGGAGTTGCAGGCTTGATCCGATCTCCAGTAGGGCAGTCTGTGGATATTTCTCTCTCATCAATGTTTCTATCTCTCTCTCCCTCTCCCTTCCTCTCTCTAAAAAAAATCAATAAAAACATATATATATTTTAAACATTGTACTGGACTGATTGTGTGGAATATCCACACTGCAGACATTTTTTCATGAAAGAAAATAATAAAGTGAATTGCACATTCAGAACTTGAAATTTGACATTCTTAAAAAAAAGAAAAGTTTCCACTTTTTTCCACAAAAAAGACAATAGGAAGAGCACTGACGTTGAACCAAGGTGACGAAGACCTGGACTGGCTGCTATAACAAGTTTTAATTTTAGTTTGCTCATGTGCAAAATGAGGCTATCTTGGTCTATCTGACAGATTATCATGAGCCTTCTATGAGCTTATAATTGTGAAATGATTAAATAAATATTGTTGTTTAGTGGCTAATATGTTTATTTGTAGTGAAAATAATATTAAGAATGTTGTAACATGTGGCTTAAGGAGGAAATGGTGACAATATTTATCATTAAATAATACCTATTTCTTCTGAAAGAACAGAACTCTTTTGCAAACAGCATTACATAAAGGATTTTAGTAATGTTATTCAATTTGCTTCCCCAGGGTCTGAAAAAGACTTGTAGGTGCTGACTAGCTTCAACCCTCAAGTCTCTATTTTAGACAGAAATAAGCCAAGTAGCAGTAGGAGAGAGACAAGCTGCAGGGAAGGGGAACATTAGTAGAAAAAAATAATAGGCACACTCTCCCTGCCAGTTCATCAATTCCTTGTACACAAGTCCAAACTTAAGACCATCCCTGACTGCCCTGGCTGGTGTTGCTCAGTGGATAGAGCATTGGCCTGCGGACTGAAGGGTCTGGGTTTCGGTTCCAGTCAAGGGCACATGCCCTGGTTGCGGGCTCGATCCCCAGTAGGAGGCGTGCAGGAGGCAGCAGATCAATGAATCTCTCTCATCATTGATGTTTCTATCTCTCCCTCTCTCTTCCTTTCTGAAATCAGTATAAATATGTTTAAAAAAGACCATCCCTGAGTAGCCCACTTACTTGCTTCTATAACTTGTCAAATCTAAATCACTGAATGAGAAAAAAAAAAAAATAGCCGTGTTCTGAGTGCCATTTGCCATATCATAGCGTTGAAGCTGGAAGGGATACATTTTTAGGAAGTCTCTTAGGTGATTCTGACATCTAACCAAGTTTGAGAATCAAAGCTACAGATCACCTAATTAAGCAGTTTTCAACCCCTGTTTGAATCAACAAGAGATTTAAAAAACAATTGCCCACATATTTTATTGAGTTGGGCATCAACATTTTTGTAATGTACTCCAGATATTTCTAATGGTCAGCCAGGGTTAAGAACAATTAGTCTAGCCTTAACTGGTTTGGTTCAGTGAATAGAGGGTCGGCCTGTGGACTGAAGGGTCCCAGGTTCGATTCTGATCAAGGGCATGTACCTTGGTTGCGGACACATCCCCAGTAGAGGGTGTGCAGGAAGCAGCTGATCGATGTTTCTCTCTCATCGATGTTTCTAACTCTCTATCCCTCTCCCTTCCTCTCTGTAAAATATCAATAAAATATATTTTTTTTTCAAAAAGAACTATTGGTCTAGTTTAATTCCTTATTCAGAGAGGAAACCAAACTTCTCTCCTCTTTTTTATTTTTTAAAATCTTTATTGTTCATATTATTAAGTGGTTCCTCTTCCCCGCCATAGCTCCCCTCCTCCAAGTTCCCACCCCACCCTCTGCCATTAACCCCCCACCCACTGTCTTCATCCATAGGTGTATGATTTTTGTCCAGTCTTTTCCCACACCCCCAACACCCCTTTCCCCCTGAGAATTGTCAGTCCACTCCCTTTCTATGCCCCTGTTTCTATTCTATTCACCAGTTTATTCTGTTCATCAGATTTTTTTATTCACTTGATTTTTAGGTTCACTTGTTGATAGATATGTATTTATTGCTCATAATTTTTATCTTTACTTTTTCTTCTTCTTTCTCTTCTCAAAGGATACCTTTCAGCATTTCATATAATACTGGTTGAATGGTGATGAACTCCTTTAGCTTTTTCTTGTCAGTGAAGCTCTTTATTTGACCTTCAATTCTGAATGATAGCTTTGCTGGGTAAAGTAATCTTGGTTGTAGGTTCTTGCTATTCATCACTTTAAATATTTCTTGTCACTCCCTTCTGGCCTGCAAAGTTTCTGTTGAGAAATCAGCTGACAGTCATATGGGTGCCCCCTTGTAGGTAACTGACTGCCTTTCTCTTGCTGTTTTTAAGATTCTCCCTTTATCTTTTGCCCTTGGCATTTTAATTATGATGTGTCTTGGTGTGGTCCTCCTTGGACTCCTTTTGTTTGACGTTCTCTGCACTTCCTGGACTTGTAAGTCCACTTCTTTTACCAGGTAGGGGAAGTTTTCTGTTATTATTTCTTCAAATAGGTTTTCAATATCTTTCTCTCTCTCTTCTTCTGACACCCCTATAATTCTGATGTTGGTATGCTTGAAGTTGTCCCTAAGGCTCCTTACACTATCTTCATATTTTTGGATTTTTTTTTTTTACTTTTCTGGTTGGATGTTTTTTGCATTTTCATATTTCAAATCTTTGACTTGATTCTTGTGATCCTCTAGTCTGCTGTTGGATCTCTGTATATTATTCTTTATTTCAGTCAGTGTATTTTTAATTTCTAGCTGGTCCTTTTTCATATCCTCGAGGGTCTCACTAAATTTATCGGCAGTCTCTAGAAAATTCTCGAAAAACCTTAAAACCGTGGTTTTGAACTCTATATCCAGTTGTTTGCTTTCCTCCATTTCTGTCATTTGTGACCTGTTTCTTTGTCTTCGCATTATGGCTGCTTCCCTGTGTTAATAGAGTGGCTTTCGGTGCTAGGTGTCCTATAGGGCCTGGTGACTCAGCCTTCCCAATTACCTGAGGTGCACTGCTTTGTAGGCTTTGTACACAGCCATATTGTAGCTAATCCTTGATTGTTGTTGGTATCACTAGGAGGAATTGACCTCCAGATTGCTATGAGAATCAGCTGTGTTTACAGTGGGAGAACTTCTGTGCTGGAGACACACTCATAGGGCAAGGCTTGCTTCAGTGGGGCTCCGGTGCTCACTGAGTCTGCTCCCTGAGTGTGTCCCTTATGGATCTGAGGAGTTTTAATCTGGGTGGTCCCACTCTGACCACTGTGTACACTGGCTCTTGGATCTCTAAGGAGATGCAATTTTAGCTTCTGCCTGAGGCTACCCAGCCTTTTATATGCAAAAGCCTCTGCTTTTGGTGGGGTGGGGTCTTGGGGAATCAACAGGGTGGAGCAACCAGCTATGGCTGATTCTCAGCCCTGCCCTAAAAGGCGCTGGGTCTCAGTGTCCCTCGGCACTGCCAAGAGAAAGTCGCTCTTTAGTTCCTCCTGGTGCCAGACAGTCCAGCTTCTCCATGAGTCTGGATCCCCAGAAACTTGCCCGGAACTGGAGTTCAGAGCCACGGGGAGCTTGTGAAACCCTCGAATTGAAAAAGAGAACCGCGTCCTCAGTTGCCAGCCCTTTCTGCAAGCCTTTTCCGCACGCCTCCATACCTCTACACTTTACTTCTGCACCTCCTCTGAGTCTCAGTCTCTTTCTAGTTGTAGAATTTCCACTCAGCCAGCCTTCCTGTGGGTCTGGGTGGTGTCCGTTTTTTCTTTTCGTTGTGGTTTTGAAATGATTGTGTGAGGCAGCAATTCTAGGCGAGGTGTTTACCTATGCCGCCATCTTGGTTTCTCGCTTCTCTCCTCTTGAAGAGAGTAAAGAATCAAACTTCTATAAGCATGTGAAAATGTGAATGCCCAGTTTAACTCAAAAACTCCTTATTGAGCAGCTTTATGTATCTGGCATAAATCCTATTCCAAATGGCTTTATCAACTCATAACAGGATAAAAAAAATCAAGGAAACAAAAGGAAGAATAAGGTAAAGGCTGCAGGGCAGAAAGAAACAAGGTGTTCTGGTATTTCAAATATCTGAGAAATCACTTAAGGTCTTTATCAGCAACATGACAGATGATTCCTTAAAATCAGAGGATGTGGACTTCTGAGGGTAGGGAGTTATGGACCTGTGAAACTATACATAATGATATGATATGAGTACTGCAATTCCACCCCATGCTTTGAAAATTATCTGGCTCATCATGGACACTAGAAATTAAAAGAAATGTTGTTATAAATAAGGGTAACCTCAGACAGAATTACACTGAAGATTTCTAAAGTCATGCAAAATTAATTGAGAATAACTATGAATGATGGATATGGAATAGTGGTTGTTCCTGGATATCTTTTTAAATTTCCAAAATAGTCTAATATATCATTACTCCAGTTTCAGGGATACAAATCTAGTTCAGAGTCTCATCACCTATCAACTCAATCATCTCAAAATCTTTCTTATTTTCTTTCCTCTAATCTCTTACCTCATCCAATTTGTGAAGTTAGTAATCCTAAAACATGACTGTAAAATGTTTGAAATGTATGATGAAGTTTCATTTTGCTATACATAATTTCATAGTACTCACTTATATTTTTCTCTTTTCAAAGTTTAATTATTATTTGTTAATCAAAGTAATATGTGAAAATAATTTAAAAATCATTAATTACAAGGTTTACAATGGCACCAAGCTCTCTCCTGCTTTATGCCTTCATATTTCCAATTTCTGCTCCCAGAAGAAATCATTTTAAACTATTTTAGTGGTTTCTACAGGTATTATTTGAAATTATATGCTTATTCTGTTCCTTCTAGATTTTTCACAATTGATCATTGCCTGTTGATTTTCTACTGAAAAGGATGGGGATTTAGCCCAATTATTCACTCCTACCCACTTCCTTCCTGTAAATGACCAGGGATATACCAGTGGGCAAGACAGAGTCCCCATACTTACAAATTTATATTCTGATATGAAAAGGTAACAAATAGACAAGTAACTAGTTCAAGCACATCAAACTTGCAGCCCGTGGGCAACGAATATTTTTGTGACCCAGCCAATATAATAGTATGTGAGAAATGCTTTAATAAAAATTTCATAAGTTAATTTTTACAATATCCTGTTATACATAATTATTAATAACGAACTACAATGTTCACTAAAGATTGATTACTATAATCGTGTTGCATTCATTTCCCTTACACGCCTTACTCACAGGCGCATCATTTCTCTCCACTAATACTACAGCGATTATTTTAGCAGCCAATTGCCAAGTCCTTAGTCTTGTACTGACTTGTTTGGTGTGCACAACAGAAAATATTTCACTTTCGGAGAATAAGAAAAATAGGTTTATTTGCATTGTGCTTATTGATTTGTGCAGTTATTCAGTGTCTGGTAAGTTAATGTTCAAGACAATATATTAATTTTTATTAAAATGTTATTATTTTACTAGGGGCCCGGTGCACAAAAATTTGTGCACTCGGGGTGGAGGGAGTCCCTAAGCCCGGCCTGTGCCCTCTCACAGTCTGGGACCCCTCAGTGGATGTCCTATGATGGCCCCAGTCTGCCAGGCGCCTTTTGTGTGTGTGTGTGTGTGTGT